>VDFB02164658.1:47223-211769 GCA_007258455.2 Sequoia sempervirens | reverse complement strand
TACTCTCTTTCTTCAAATCAGATCCAAATTATGTATCACTTCTTCAAACAAAACTGGTCATAATCATAGCATCAACTTCTCATAACTTTCTGCCTTGAGATCTGCCCAAATTTGTCCTCTATCTCTGCATAGAATCCTTCTATATTTCTGCTCAAACTCTTCCTTTATCTCTGCTATATCTTCTTCTTTTATATCAGCATACTCTTCTCACAAACTTGTCATAAACTCTTCTCTTAAATCTGTATTTATACTTCTTTTATATCTGCATGTATATCTTTTAGATGTAACTTTTATTCTTCACACTTCATCACACATATATCTTCTTAATATAAATTAGATTTGCACTTCATAGTGCGGCTCCTTCTCTTCCTTATCACTCAGAAAATATATATCTTATTGCTTGCTTTTGTTCACGCAATCTTCTATAAATCTTCCATGACACTTCTCACAATTCCATCTTCAAATCTGAATATAAACTTCCCAAAAATCAGATCCTTTTATACTTGGATCTGTTGGTGTCTTTATGATATTATACTTTCTTACACACTCTACACTCTTCAAATTCTCACCCAAAGTTGTGAAACAAGGTGACTTAAGTGAATGTTCATAACCTTTCAAAACAACACAACTTTCCAAACAATCACATCCCTTCACACAATCCTCTCTTCACAAATCTGATCTATAAGTTCACCTTAAAACTGCACTATCTTTCTTAACATTCAACTCTCAATTTTTATATACATTTGTCATATATATATTTGCATTTGTCCTTCATATATGGCAGCATATCCTCGTCAATATGAATCTCAAATGGACTTCATATTTCTGCCCTTTAACCCTTTCTCAATCTGCTCTTATTCATATAATATTCATTACACACACTCCTTCAAATGTTCCTATCATTTAACTCTTATACCTTTTCAATAGATGTCTTTTGTGGATGGATGTCTCTTTGTTTCTAAAAGCCCTTCACAAACAAATTGCAGCCCTTCCCTTAACAAATTTTGTCCTCTAGTGATTTTGTCTTCTTCACTTTTGTCTTCTTCTCCAAATCGTCCTCTAGTGATTTTGTCTTATTCACTTTTGTCTTCTCCTCCAAATTGTCCTCCTTGCAAAATATATCACTTGAAAATCGTTGGTATCCACAAGGTATTCGCACCATACAAAACAGATCACTGCATGTGTATATCAAAGCATGGTGATTTTGAAATCACTTCAAACCATCTTTTATGGGCAACTCTTATTACATCGGGCCACTCTTATTATAACGGGCAAATATTACATCAATGATTTCATTAATTACTCTGTGCCTTTGACATCAATGACAACATATTCCAACAATGATGACTATCTTGTCCATGCATATTTGACATCAATGATAACATTTCTAACAGTTTTGTATTATGAAAGTGGCATTTCTTGCTGACTATGACTTGACTTGTATTTAGTAGTATAGTGACTGTAGCATGCCAACTTTGTATGTGGCAGTCCTTGCATACTAAAAAGGTTATCCAATGTATGGAACACAATAATCCTTGACTGTGACTTCAACTGTGAAGATACAGAGATCTGCAACAGGGTATATGTAGTTTGTAGATCTTGTGATCATGATTAATCATTGGTATATTACTTGTTCAGACTTATAGTTTGGTGGGGGTTTGGAGGCAATGCCCCCAGCAAAGTTGAGGGGCAGTGCCCCTTGTGAGGACCTGGGGGCCATGCCTCTTGTGGGGGCCTGGGGGCAGTGCCCCTAGAAGGGATCTGGGGCCAACGCACACAATTTTCATAAATTTTGTAAATCTTTGACGGAAATGCCATAAACCAAGCAAGCATTGAAGTAACTAAATGTGCCTAGGTACATTAGGGGACAGAAAACATCCCCTATGGGGGACAGTCATATTTGACAGGGGACGTGTCCCCAAGGAGCGTACTCTTCCATTTTCAAAGATCAAATTTTCATATTCTCATTTGAAAGTGTTCTGAATTGTAATACTAAATCTAGATTTTCCTGGTGAATATAAACAATTGGAAACAACAAACTTCCTTCTGAGGAAATATATTGAATGATAATGTTTTCTTTGATCATTGTCATCCATGATTGTGGACTCTAATGTACCGAACCAGCATTGTCTACAACAACATGCTATAAGTCACAATGCGGAGCATGCAATGCTATTTACACATTTCTGAAATGTAAATATATTGAAATATTATTGCTTTTGGGAAATGCCCTTGGATTACTTGCATTTGCATTTTTCTAGAGTGAACCTTTGCATTATCAAGACCAGCATTGGTGCATTAAAAGTAGAAATCATAAGTTATGCTTGACACGACAAAGAACAAGAATTTATAAGGTAATCACATAGAAATAGGAAAACAAGTATGAAGAAGAAAAAAAGAAAAACTCAACAGGCATTACCATACACAGATCACGTACTGAAAGTTGACTTTCTTTAAAGCTTATATATGCACATGTTTCATACAAAATTCCATCCTTAACAAAGATTACATTGTGGTTCTATTTTTCTTTTTATTATACACCTTGCACTCATAGGAAAAATATTGAGACTGAAATAATCTTTACCAATAATGAAAATTCATAAATGCAATTATGCTGCACATTCTCTCGTTAAATTCCTTTTGTGGATTGGTACACTTGCAGTTCAAGCCTGCACATGAAGGAATTATTGGCATGATGGTTATTCATGCCCATCCTCTAGACCCGTTTTAAGGCTACAAAGCTATTCTTGTTCAGGTTACTGCAATCCACCTCTATTAACTAAATGCACTTGGCATCTACTAAGATAACACATCCACACCTCTACTAACTATATGGGCTTGTCATCTACATAGATACCACATTCACACCTCTACTAACTACATGGGTGTGGCATTGCTCTTTTACAGATAAGTATACTTGCAATTCAAGCCTGCACACAAGGGAATTTTCTGTATGACATCCATTTATTTCCATCCTTTAGACAATATTTGAGGGCTATGTAGCTATTCTTGTATATGTGCTGCAATGTACCTTTCATTAACTAAATGGACTGTGTCTATTAAGATAACATTACTGGACCTTTACATCAAGTGTGCAAAAAATAGCCATTTACAAGATGCAATATCGATGCTCTTCTTTAAGGCAGCCAGTTCGTAGAGGGAAACCAAACTCGTGAATTCTTTCTTGGAAATCGCTTCTCTTTGCATCTATATATAACTTACCATCAATTTTGATTTCAAATTTTTTTTAAGTTGCATCAACCACCCCTTGTGTCTAGCAAAGCCACTTTTTGACTGGAAATGCTTTACACTTAATCTCTTCCCCTACAACAAGAATCCCCAATGTCTTCCCTCTAGGCAACTAAAGCATAGAGAAAGAATGGGCTGAGATTAAAATAGACTGTTTTATAGTAGCATGATTTCAGAAAGCATTACAATGACAGTAATCATGGATCCAATCGAATTTTGAATCTTTGTGACATGATAAATGTCAAGAGAGGCAACTGGAAATGCAAGGCAAAAGGTGGTATATGAGAAATAATATCTTCTTACAGATAGGCTAGTCTGGAAGCAGCCAGAATAGAAGCTCTTGAAGGTCTAGGACCAGGAAGTGAGTCTAGTAAGTGAAATGAGCGAGGAAGTCAAAGAAATCCTCTCAGGATTGGGTTTAACAATCAGATCTAGGGAGCTCTAGTGAACATACTCTCCAAAAACAACAGAGGTGGCTGATGTGGGTAGTGATCCTTTCAAAGTAAGCAGGCAATTTTCAATAAGTACATAGAGGAGCAAGTATGATAGAGAACACCATCAAATCAATTAAAAAGATTTGACAAAAAAAAAATAATAGCTAATTAGCTACTACTGAGGATGAACAAGAGATGTTCTAAAACCTTCCACAAATATCATAGAAGCAGGGTACTCACTAGTATATGGTGTTTACCAACTATCCTAAATGTATCTGCTTGTAGTTTGGAAAGGATCAAGTAACAGAAAATGTCGTTAGTAATGCCTGTCAGTCATTAGTAAGAAGGGAATATATAAAACCCTTAAATGCATCCATGCATAAGGTTGAAATATGATAGACTGTATATCTTATAATTATAAAATGACTCTTAACCTTACACCTTCCCATGCACAATGACTCATAATGACCTAATCAGTCCCCAATTCATTTGCCCACGGACAACATGCCTATTTGCTTCAAGGAGATGATTAAATGAATTGGGGGTTAACTTTATCTAGACAAGGAAACAGAACAGGTATTGGAGTTTATTGTTTGATAGATTCAATCATTTTATAATCTTGAACAACTCAAGCACCACTCTACAATACTTGTATCCCAAATCCTGGAACATTTGCAGAGCTGGCAATGGGCAATAAATTTCCTGACACTAAAAAGGAAACTAGGAGTGTAACTGTTCCTAGATTTTTCCAATGTGATTATAATAGAGAACCAATTACATGTACCTGAATAAGACAAAGAAAAATATCCTATGACCTTAAGGCCTCAACCCACAGCACACTGAATTTGGATAAAATAGGCCTGCAAGTTGCAACATAATGTTGCAGAGAGTATCCCTATTCAACTACTCAAGCATAGACTAACCAAAATATTTCTCATTCTGCAATTATATGAGCTTATGTTGTATTACAGGCTATTCTCAGTTCCAATTCTTTGATTCAATGAATGACCTATGAGCAGTCAATTAAGAAAACTGTATTTGCATGTTCTGTCCTGCATTTTCATTTATCATAGGTAACTGTTGAATTTATCTCAAACTGAAAATTCCTGCTTTTCCTGGGGTGTTCCTACCATAGGATGTGCCAGGAAACGTCCCTGACATGTGCCTTTGTGTCCCTAGGGCATTCCCTTCACATTCGGTTGCTGGGAAGGATGTTCCTGACCTGCCTTCCCATCTCCAAAATACAAGGGCTGCAGGGAATGCATTCCAGTGTAACATTTATGTGGTTTATTTAGAAGTTAGAATATAAATGTACTGTACAAATCTTGGAACTAGAGTTGCTTATTAAGTTATTAACATTAAGTCAATTGGTGTTAGATCATGACTAGGAGGGATTTTCTGGACAGGTAGTATCTAGTATCTACCAACTATTCTACTATCTACTTGTTGAACTAAACCTTTGTGAGCTTGTGAAGTAGAGTAGAAGAGTGAGATTATCAACCTGCGTGATGAGTGATGACAGATTGCTTATTTTGTCAGTTGGTGTGCCAATGCTCATTTAATGACAATCTGTTGCAGACAGATGTTGGATGTGGTTTTGTGTTGCAGACATGCTCTTTCATGTTAAAATCGATTACCTGAATCTAGTGTTTGGTCAAAGCGGTTTTCCTTTCAATGTATTATAGCTAAGTTAGAGGTTCAAATTCAGGTGTGCCAGTACGGCAAAAAAAATTGGAGTTGTGTTTTGGGTACAACCATACAAAAAAATATATAAATCATAAGAAGTATATTAGATTGTATGTACCTCAATATTAAAATCTGTAAACTGTCATGTCCCCATCTCCAATCGAGACCTACCTATCTCAATCTTGGAGGGAAACAGTGTTTTTAAACACTCATCTGCATTTAAATATTTAAAAATAATAACAAGTGCCACGTAGTGGCTAGTACTTGCCTTTATAGTATTGTAATTATTGTTTTCTAAATTTGGAAAAAAATAAATGTAAGTTTTACTAATGTGAATAAAAATAAACATAAGTTTTGTTAATTATAGTGTTTTAGTATTGTTAATTAGTTCTTTGCATGACCTAACCCTAACAATAACTCACACCCTAACTCTAACCCTAATCCTAACCCTAACCCTAACAATAAATTCTAAACCATTATCCTAATCTTAGACCTATCTCTAAGCCTAACTATGGTCGTAACACTATCTATAACTATGGTCGTAACCCTAACCCTAACAATAAAGAATTGTAGAGTAACATTACAAAAAAAATTCTATGAATTAATATTGGGAATAAGATTTGAAATAAAGATATCAAATGAATAAAATTTTGGAGCATTATATCTATTAATCATATTTTGGTGATTTTTATTAGGAATATTTTATTTTTAATTTATTTTAATTTTTTAATAGTTTTAACCATTATTTTTACCTTATTCTTAATTCTAATCCTAATCCTAATTATAATGCTTTTAGGATTATAATACTTAATAATAATAGGATTAGAATTATAATTTAATTAAGAATTATAATAATTTTAGTTATTTTAATTTAATTTGTATTTGTATTTATGTATGTTTTGAAGTTAATAAATTTTGGAAAATAAAAAAAGTGGCAATATCAAATAGTTTAAGATTTAATTTAAATTTGTATTTTAATTGTGTAAAAACAAATTGGAAGATTATTTTATATGTTAATTTATGGATGTGCTTTGATTAAGTTTTATTTTATTATCTTAATAGTGTGAATCCAAATCTCTATAAAAGAGCTAATTGATTTTTGTAAGATTTTCTTTAATAAAAAATAATAATTACATACATTAAACAATCATTCTTAAAAAAAAATTAAAAATAAGTAACATTTATTTATTTTAGAAAGATTTAATGGAATGACTTTATAAAGCAAAAAATGAAAAATCATTTTAAAAAAATAGTTTACCTTGCTTTCCCTACAAATTTTCCCATAACACCCCAAACTTCTTAGCCAATTATGTTCAAGAAAAATCTTTTTTACAATTTTTAAAGTTAAGTATTTAACATGTTCACTTTAAAAAATAAAATTATATTTTAAGAACATTAAATTCTAGTTTTTAATTGGTTCAAAAACCAACTTATTAAAAACTAATTAACAAAATGAGTAGAAGAATTGATTGCAATAGTACTATGCCTGATGGCAAGTACTAATAATATTTATAATATTAAATAAAAATAATAATTTAAATTTAAATTATTAATTATAATATTTACATTTGAATTATCTCTGGTGGCCAACCCATTTGGGAAGGCACCTCTGAATTGCTATATATTTTGATTCATTTCCTCTTGAGAATCATAGATTCATGGATGGACATAGCCCCTGTAGCTAGCTGGAGACGAAACCCTCTTGTTGCTCGTGCCTAGGTGAGACGACCCCCTCGCCAGGTACCCATGAATCTCTATCGCATTTTGCCTGTTTCATAATTGCTAACACCGCATTGTCCCTCCAGGCTGAGGCGAACTTATACGACATTCTCACTCGTCCTCAAGCCCGCTTACCAGCTGCAATCTAGATTGACTTTGGTGCCATCATGATTATTGAGGGTGGTTGAGAATTCATCAACATCAAGCAATCATTTGTGCCACTGCAAAGGGTGCGACACCAAAGCATATCATCTCACGGACTCAACCTGGGCACCATCGCGATTACCATCCAGCACAAGGTTGGCTGCACACAAGTGAGAATCGAGAGCCTTAGACATCACCTAATCAACAACCAATCGAGAGCTTGCGATTGGATCTATCGAGAGTCTAAAGCGTAGTATATCAAAGGCTTGACTCAAACTTGCACGTATTGAAACAGATCGCTACAAAGTATTACAGTTTGTAGAGTGATTCTAAACATTGCCAACGGGTTCAACTAATCGACAAGTTTCATCCATACTGGAGGTGCACGTGAAATGATAATTGATATTTGAACAAAAGCAAACTAAAGTGTAAATAGAAGTTACTAAAAGCTAACTAAGTTAACTAAAAGTAAACTATCAACTAACTAAAGCTAAGATGACCATTAAAAATTACAATTAATACTTTAATAGCACACACTGTAATCATCAATTCTATCTCACATTGTATGATTTCTCATTCGAGATCTGAGCACCCATGTAACCGTGGCTTGCATATGATTTATACAATTCGATCTGTTATTATAATCGTGCTAGATTATTGTTCTGTATTTTCACACCTGAGTGGTGCATACATCATAACCATGATTTATATACTGTGTACTTGCAACTTAGTATTATAGAGTTAAGGATCCTTTTACTAGTGTTTTCAGTATTAGAGTTTTTAGTTAATATTTATCTGTGCATCGGGCTCAAGCTCTTTACATAAACCCCTTTCCGTGGACCCTACCAACAACTCCAATTTTATGTTGCTCTCGAGTGGGCCATGGGAGTGCCTAAGATAAAATCTAGCAAAATGTAAAAGCAGAAAAAATAAAACCGATAATATCAATGCAATGGACACTTGAAGGCCATGTCACAAGGTTCGCCTTCCTATTCAAGTTCAACAAGAAAAAAAATGTAACAAATTCATCAATCAATTTTTTAAAACAATTGTTGTTCAATTTATAAATCTACAATTTTTTATTTGATCTAAATTATAATTAAATTTAAACTAATTAAGGCAAATAATGCATTTAATAATCATGTAAAAATAAATACAGGAGGGAAGATTGAGCGCAAAGGACCAAAGCAAAAGCAAAATTTTGCAGAGGTGGTGTGAAATGGCAAGGGTTGTGAAGCTCAGGTCACGGAAAGGAGGCAGGATAATGGCGGGGCATCTCAAGAGATGCACACATACAAGGCGGATATGGCTGCATTCCTGGAGCAAAGCAATCAAGACAGTCTTGGCTCACATCTGGGCGGAGAGCGAAATTCAAATTTACAGTGCCACTCAAATGGCGAGATGGGTGATCAAGGGTGGCATGGTCGCGATCTTAGGTTTCGCGGGCAGCAACAAGGCGCAACGAACTTTTTCAATGCAAACAATGGGCCAAGGGCTCTCAAGCAAGATCGTGGGGGGTTGCGTCATCCAGGTAACTCGCCTCAACATGAAAACGAGGATCAGAGTTTGCCTAAGTGCCGACGACCGAAGGCTCCAAGGGACGGTTTTCGTCTCGGTGATAAGCAAGCAGCAAGGAACGGTTCTAAGTTCTGTCAAACTCCAGGCGGAAAAGGATCGACTTGAGCGGTTGGGCTTGATCGTCAAGTGGTATGGTATGAGGCTTAATAAGCTTCATGAGATGGTGGCGCAGGAAGTGGGGGGAGAAAATGGAGTTCAAGGCATTGTCTCAAGGTTATTTCGTGGTAGTATGCCCCTCAGAGACGATAAGGGAGGAAATTGAGCATGGTGTCTGGTTTATGGATGGATGTGGTTTTTATATTTGCAGATGGCGGATCGGCTTCAATCCCTACCGTCAGACTTTGGATAGGATTCAAGACTGGTACAAGCTGCCAGCCTTACCCTTGGAATTTTGGGCTCCAAATATCTTGTCGGATATTGGCAGCCATTTGGGAGATTTTGCCTGCACGGAGGAGAGATTGGATTCAGATGGTATAAGCTCGTATATTAGAATCTGCGTGGAGAATAATCCCAACAATCAGACCTGGCAAGAGAATGAAATCTTCACAGACTGGAGGAATTGGGTGCAAAAGCTAACTTTGGATCCCTACCCCCAAGGTGTTTTCTTAAGGACCATAAGTTGGCGAAATCAACACCTGGAAGGCTCACACAAACTTGTTTATCCTCCTCCGAAGGTTGCAGGTTTGGATGGCTCTCCGTCTAGTGGCTCTTCGCCTGGATTGCTTACACCACCTGTGCAGGAAACTCATGGTGGGCCAGATAATGTGGGGGCCCACGCTGGGGATATGGTTGTGCCAAAGGAACAAAAAAAGGAAATTAAACAAAAGGTGGCAGAGGCTATTGATTTTCTAGGGAATAAGGTAAGGGCGGACCTAAACTCCCTCATGGAAGTTGGTACTGAATTGGCAGAATTGGCCAAGGCAGCCAAAAAAGGAGTAATTAATATTGATAATGATCACTGGTTCGAGGATTGCACCACAAGTTCGTATCTTGACAGTGAGGTTGTCGGTTAAGAGGAAGTGAACCCAATGGAAAAGTCCAGCAAGAGGCAAAAAATTGTTGAGCAGGTGCATGAGGCGCCGGGCAAACTGGGCATAGGCTAGAAGGAGGACATGGCTTTGTCGGATTGCAGGGAATGCAAAACTCGAGGGAGAATCCCCAACAAGGAAAACCTTAAATGGGACGGTGAAGCAAATGGGCAGTTGAAGATCAGTGAGATGCTAAAAGTAGGGAAGGGCAATACCCTTCCTGAACAGCCATTAAACTTATAACCTAGAACGTTAGGGGCTTAACGCCCCTAACAAACGTTGCCTGATAAAGCATCAGGTAGAATCAATGGTCGCAAACATCTGCTTGTTGCAAGAAATGAAGCTCGGTGAGTCGGATCGAGAAAGCTTTGGTAACAAGATGAAGCAATGGAAGTCAATCGGGATCAATGCTACGGGGCCCTCAAGTGGACTCATGATTCTTTGGAAACCTCAATATGTTCTCTTGGAGGAGGTGGCGGCAAATAGATCCTAGATCGATTGTAAGGTAAGAAGTATTGCATCAAATCCCACTTTTCTTCTAGTCAATGTTTATGGGCCTAATAATTGCCTTCAGAAAAGACAAGTTTGGAAAGAATTAGACAACCTCTGTGGTGACCCAGTCTATGCATTTTGTGTCCTAGGAAGGGATTTCAATGCTATCTTGAAAATGTCCGCTAAGAAAGGTGGAGTAATAAGAAAGCTCCAGTCGCAATTGGATTTTGAAAGTTTTGTCGAAAGGAATACGCTTTTAGATGTGCAGACTAGGAACGGTAACTACACCTGGACAAATAGAAGGAGCAGCTTCTGCAGCATAGCTATGAGACTGGATAGATTCCTGTTCAAAGGGGATTTAAGCAAGTTTCCATTCATGCTAGAAAGCAAGATTCTTCCTGGTGCATGTTCGGATCATTTCCCTGTTGACCTGGAAATTGTGAGGGAAAGGAGCCCGATGCGTTGCCCATTCAAATTCGAAAACATGTGGTTCAAGGATCCAAAATTTACGACCCTGACCAAGAGTTGGTGGTCTAATTGCAAACCAAAGGGATCTAAGTTGTTTATTATTGTCACCAAATTGAGAGTGATTAACTAGAATTTGAGGCTTTGGAATAGAGAGCATTTCAAAAATATTTTTGAAGAAAAAAGGGAAATGAAAGAGGCTTTGGAAATTCTGTCAGAAGAGATAATTAAGAACGGAATGGACAACCACCGCTTTGAGGAAGAACAAGGCCTTTTGAAAAAATTAAATGATGTTCTGGCTAAAGAAGAAATCTTTTGGTACCGGAAGTCGCAAGAGACATGGCTATCTGCACGTGACAAAAATACAAAGTTCTTCCACAACTCAACCAAGGTGCACAGAGAGATTAACAGAATTACCAACATCAAATCAAGCGACGGCAGGATATTGGATAAGATAGAAGATATAAAGTCTGCCACGATGAATTTCTTTGAGGACCTGCTAAATGATTGGTCAGGATTTAACTTATGTGAGCAGCAAGAACTCCTGGATTGTATTCCGAAGTTGATAACACGAGCAAAACATGATGCTGAATAGCAAATTCTCAGTGGAGGAAATCAGAAATGCTCTTTTTCAACTTCACCTGGATAAGCCCCCGGGCCCAAATGGGTTTCCTACAAGCTTTTTTTTAGCAGTGTTGGGATATAGTGGGCATGGATATATTTGAAGCAATTGAGGAATCCAAGTGCTCTGAAAGTGTGTTAAAAGAGCTTTACAACACTTTCATTGCTTTGATACCTAAAAAGGAAAAGTCGGAGTTCCTTGAAGAGTTCAGGCCGATCTCCCTATGTAATACCATCTACAAAGTGTTGGCCAAAGTTGTGGCCAATAAGATTAAGCAAATCCTTCCTAGCATAATTTCAGAAGAACAAACTGATTTCGTCCCAAGAAGATCAATCCTTGATGATGGGGTCATAATTGCCCAGGAGGCAATCCACTCCATCGAAACTTTGAAAAAACCGGCAATGCTAATTAAGTTGGATATAAAAAAGGCATATGACAAGGTCATCTGGCATTTTCTTTTCAAAACTATGCAAGCCTTCGGTTTCAATAAGGTCTGGTTGAATTGGATCTTTGGTTGGATTGCCTGTCCAAGATTTTTTGTTCTCCTGAAAGAAATTTCAATGTCTCTCGGGGTCTTCACCAGGGGGACCCTCTTTCCCCCTTCCTGTTCATTATAATTGTTGAGGCCCTTGGTAGAAGCATTACCAGTGCTTAGAGTAGTGGCAAGGTGGAGGGGGTGCAGATCACTTGTGGTATGCTGCCAACAACGCATCAGCAATTTGCAGATGATACTATGCTCTTTGGAAGGGCTCATGTGCATGAAGGAAGACGTTTCAAGGAGATATTGGAGAAATACTCTCATGCCTCAAGTCAAGAGGTAAGCCTAACCAAATCTAAGGTCTTTTTCTTTAATATCTTTGCTCATAGCAAGGATCAAATTCTAAGAATTTTGAAATTCAAGCACGGGAAGCTCCCCTGCAAATATCTTGGCCTGCCGCTTCCTAAAGGGGTTCAATCAAGTAAATTGTGGGAAAATGGGGTAAAAAAAAGTAGAGGATACATTTGCATCATGGAAATGCAGGTAGTTCTCTTTGGCTGGTCGCCTAACAAAACTAAACGCGACGATTTCTGCCTTGCCATCCTACTTGTCTTCTTGCCTTCCTATGTTGGCAGGTGCATGTAAAGTTCTAAACAAGAAAATGAAGTATTTTTTTTGGCAAGGCAACTTTGAGACTCACAAATTCCCTTTGATAAAATGGGAGGTGTGTGAAAGCAAAGCAAGGGATGGTGTTGGCCTGAACAATCTTCTTTGCCAAAATAAAGCTTTAGGGGCCAAATTGGTATGGGCACTTCATACCAAAAAAGAGGTGAAATGGACTAAGATGTTGAAGTTGAAGTATCTTGTCGGGGATGACCTGAGTATTTTCTCCTCCAAGAATCTACCTATGGGGTCCGGGATTTGGAATTTCATTTGCAACTGTAGAGATGTGGTTGGAGACTATCTAACGTAGGAAATCAGAGATGGCAGCAGCACCTCTTTCTAGGAAGGTTTTCCCAAACTAGCTGACTCGGTTGAGTTGGGAAACGTAAAGAATGTTACTAAGCAGGCATGGGGGGATAAGGTAACGAACTACTTGCTAGTCAGAATGGTGGACGGTCGGCCTATGGCAAAATGGAAGAGCGTGCGAGGGCTTGGCCTAGACCCTAAGGCAGTAGGGGCCTTCGAAGAGGCAATGAAGGATAGGACTATTTGCAACAGAGCAGGGTCGGACAAGTTAAGATGGGGAGCTGCTCCAAATGGGGAATATAGTGTGAAAGAAGGTTATAACAGAATTGCAGTAGGCATTGGGGAAAATAAGCTCCCCAGCAATCTTTGTTGGAACAAGGCGTGTTTACCAAAGGCAGGGATTTTCCCCTGGGCGACTACCAGGGTCGTGTCCTAACATCGAACAGATTTGCTAAGCTAGGTTTCTTGGGGCCATCCAAGTGTTGTTTGTGTAAAAACAGTGAGGAAACAGGCGATCACCTTTTTCTAAATTGTCCCTACACACAGAGTTGTTGGCAGTGGCTGCTCACAAGGCTAAATTGGCAAACTGCCATGTCGAACAAGCTTCTGGACGTATTAGTAAGCTGGCCCTCCTTGCATAAACAGTCTTTATACAGTTGTGTTGCTTGTTAATTTGGGAAGTTTGGAAAGAAAGGAATCGGCGAATTTTTCAGGAGAAAGAAATATTGCCCCAATCACTTCAAAAGAAGATTGAGGCATGTTTGGTGGAGTTGGTGAATTCTAAAGTGAGCGAGTCGGATCCCAAGAAGAGCTCGTTCACCAAATGGGATGCTTGGCTACATTGGTGTATAAACGGTCTGTGGGTGCCACCTATCATTGGGGAGGGCGGCACGAAGACTCAGAAGTTAAGGAAAAATATCCAATGGTCTCCTCTAGAGTCAAGATGGTTCAAGCTCAATTTTGATGGTGCCTTGCGCGGAAATCCGAGTGAATCAGGAGCAGGCTGCATAGTTAGAGACTGGCGTGGAAAGGTGGTTGGACAATTGGTGGAACCCTTGCCGAAGGGATCAAATACCATGGCAGAAATGCAAGCAGTTGCTGCTTTGTCAAGAACTAAAAATAAAAAATGTTGCCATTGAGGGTGACTCAGCACTAGTAATCACCGCCCTCAAATCGCGCAAGGTGGTTAATTAGAAGCTGGCGGCAAGGCTGGAGGAAGCCTTGAGCCTTATGGAGAGTTTTGATTTGGTGACCATTTCTCACATCCTTCGTGAAGGAAACACTGAGGCAAATCGGCTATCTAACTTGGGTGCCAATGGGAAATCCCTAAAGGAGTTGATGGTATGATCGGAAGAGTATGATACCATGGGCCGCTGGGTGGGCACCCAACCACATATCATTTGGTGGCAGGGTCGGGTTCTACGAGGTGAGCAGGCGTTATCTCGGGGTCATCCTAGGTGGCAATCTAATTTGGCAAAGGCAAATCTTTTCATTGCGTGTCCGGTTGGCAAGTGGTCCATGCAAGTGGGGAAGCTTGAAAGCCAATAAAATGATGCTTCATCAATGCATCTAGTTCTTCGTGATGCCTTCATCTGCAATAATTATGGCATGTGAAGGTGAATCTATGGCTTGATCAACATGGTCACGACCCTCTCTCCCCTATGGTGTTTCATGACTCCACCTCACGTATGATTGGCGCAGGGTGGCATACGTGCAAGGTTTTTTGGATGGCACAGACACTTTTGCACAGCATAGTAAGTGTACTAGGCTGGGTGGCACGAGAACCCTAAATATAGTTGGGTGGCAAGGTTTTCACCAAAGTCTGGCATTTTCTTAGCTTGCTCTCGTTGTGCGAGGATGGTAGAGCAATCCAAATTCATTGTGGAGATGAATGTGGAAGTGCTAGTGAGTCTGGGTCTCGATACCCCAATTCATTTGGACAGTAAGGCTCGACAAACTGGTTTAAAGCAATAATTGATCAGCATTTAAAGCAGATCGTTTTAAGGATTGACCATCATTTGGTGGTGGCGGTGAAGATGATCTTGGGCAAAGGACATTTGACGAACTAAGAGACATTCTGGGTTAACACCCATATTGTCTCACGGTTTCTAGCGTCCATGCTTGATGTTCGAACACTAAAGGCTGAAGCAAAGGTGATAATGAGTAAGCTCTTCAAGAAAGAACTTTTGGGCGGGATGGATGAGACCTTGCAAGCGACTTTCCTAGGACGTGGTGCGTCACGGCCCAATGACCTCCCTCTGGTAAAGGTTCTCGGCGAGGTACTCAAAATCTATCCCCTGTTAGAGGATTTAAAACGTATGGCGTTGGTGCGACACAAGCAAATTGCAAGCTATATGGCGTAAGCTTTCTAAAGAAAATGTTGGAGTTTGAGCCGGTCACCAACTTCGAATGGGTGTCGGAGTTTGATCATTTCGCAAAATTATATGGGTTTTAGGTGGCAGTGTGGTGGTTTAGGTTTCAGTCTATGAATACGATCACTCTAATGGCAATGTATCAAGTTTTTTGGTCTTACTGTAATCTTTGTTGGCTTGGGCTGAGAGCCGTTTTTGGGGTTTTTGGTCTAGTTAGGCACGGGCTGTGGGGTGTTTTTTGAATGGTCTTTGCACTCCGTTATGTTACGTGGTGGGGTTGTTGTCGGTTCGCTGTGTCGGGTAGGGTGCAGCAATTTTGTTCTAGCAATAGTATCATACAGCTCCTGCTATGCAGACATTATGTAAACATTTTGACAGTTAATAGAAATCTTATTACACATTAAAAAAAAAAAACACTTTTTTAAAAACATCAAAGTTTAGTAAATTAACATTTGTAGTTTTTGGATTTGACTATGTAAAATTTATTTTGCATCAACATTTCAGATCACACTCCATGATCCATTGTCAGGATAATAGAGAGGTAGAAGAGAAAAATATGAAAAATTAAATATTCTAAAGATTTAAAATATTAAAATTTAAATCTAACCTAAATATAATGAGTAATGGTTTAATAATAAATGTCAAATTGTAAATTTTAATAAATGTTAATACCTGAAGCTAAAACCATACATAATTCAAATTGGCATTAGACCTATAGAACCAGAATTGGCTCTACAAAGCCACATCAATTGGGACCAACCAACATCTATGAACTTTCCTTCATATTTTAAAAAAATCCTTGACAATCTTTTTGTTCTTTCCATGAAATGTGATGAAACAAAAAAAAGAAAAATTATAGTGCAAAGAAAAAGACAAAAGCAAAAAATGAAACGTAGTTGTTTATAGAGAATTTGCTTCAGGCATAGGATTTTGACCCCAAATTCGACCAGGTATGTCTCCTAGAAGCCCCAATTTTGCACCCTGCATGTAAGGCCCACTTTTGTTGATGAGATGCCTTTGTTGTATTCATTGTATCAAGATATTATTATGATGTTATATTGATCTATTTTTGTAACGCTTTATATGTTTGAGATTTCATGTCATTTTATATCATATATGTAATGTCCCCTTCTCGCTGACATCAATTGTCAGAGGAGATTAGCCCATAATTCTGACCCTCGTAGGCTAATGAGGATGGTTAGGAGGTCTTCTGGGGATTGTATCATCTCCAATGTTCAGAAACTAGCAACTTTGGCTTTCGTTTGAAGTCTCCAGGACTCCGTATGCTCAACTTACTATTTATAGTAAGTCGGGAATGGATAGAGAGGGACCCTTACTATTTTTAGTAAGGTGTGTGGTCGTATGCAGCTCCATCAGCTCAACTCCCGGTTCAGACGACACTCAAAAATAATGAGTACTCATGGAGATATTAATGTTTATTTGGCTTAAATAAACATTAATTATTTAAAAGATTATAATATTAAGTTATAACTTAACTTAATATTGAGGGTCAATTCATCATTAAAAGGAGGCCATATTGTTAGTTAAATATTGGGTGCCAATTCCAAAGTATTTAATGAAATATTAAAAGGGATGAAAGAAAATAACATTTAATGATATTAAATGTGTCTTTTTGGAGAAATTCGACTTTCTCAAGAAGGCTTATATATTTCATTTTGGAGTCATTTTACATTCATGAGATTGAGCATTGGTGTTGATGAGTTTTTTGTTGAGAGAGGAAGCCAAAGGTTTTTGAATCAGTTGGCCATTGGAGAACGTTAACTCTCCATTGTCGCAGCCTTATGAAGTAGTGAAATATCTACTAAATTAGGCATCAAGAGGGCATCATACAAGTGTTCTATTTGTGTTTAAAGGTGAACAAATTATCTAGGGTTTGGAGATTATTGAAGGACTATCAAGTAAGACCTGAAGATTCATCATTCGCAGCCATTAGCGATCAGATTTCAAGCTTTGTGTTCGCTGCTATAGTACCCATGAACAGTGACGCTACAGTACCCGTGAACAGTAATCCGCTACAATAATTTGCTACAGTGCTAGGTTATTATTATTGGCTGAGATTTGTATGAGATTTCAAGGCAATTTCATGAGGGTATCATTCCAGCTTTTGAGGTCTAATCTTATACAGAAAATTGCATGCATCTGACAGTAACTAAGGTCTGATTTGAGAAATGGTTCAAATAATGACCAGCCATACCATCTAGGGCTGGGACGTGGTCATCAAGCGGCAGATCACCTTGCTTTTGAGTCTGCTATCTCTTCCAACAGAGGCGGTCATGTCTGTTGCTGCTACAACAGCAATAAAACGCAGGGACAAAGCTTTATGTGGTGGCTGCATGGGAACTTCTTGTGGCTGCAGTCACTATATACCAGGTTTTCTCTAAAAAATCAGTCTTATTTGAATGCTTGGCATGTCTAATTTGTAATTCAATAAGGGTTTTTAATATCAAACAAGGAGTTTATTTCCAGCCTATTTGCATTGCATGTTTGCTTGAATTTGTTAATCTTTTTCTGGTTGCCTGGCAATATCTTGTGAAATCATATATTTGTTATAAAACCTTCAAAAATTACAAAACACAAAAAAACAGAAACAAGGTTACAAAAGTTAGAACAAGACGAATTCTTACATTGGTATCAAAGCGGTTTCTTGCCAACCTCTTGGGTACGTTTCAACTGCAGTTCAGAAGTTTCAGTTAAAGAACATGGTTATTTCCCAGAGGCAGTGGGACAAGAATATGGAGAAGTTGAAACAAAGTTTGAAAAAGTTGGATGAAAATCAGAAAAGGATAAATGAATTGATTTCAGACCCTGCAAAACCAGACAGAGTAGCACAGCATATTGCTTCCATTTTTAAAAGGTCTACATCATGGAATGAAGAGAAGAAGGAACAAGAGGTCACTACAGTATCTAGAAGCCTCTATGATGAATTCTCAGCAGTTAATGACCAACAAACAGCTAATCCTATGGAGAGCAAAAATCGGGCCTTAAAAAATCTACTTGTTGATGATGAAGTTAAAATTTCTAAGGCAGCTGTAGGGGAAAAGTACTTGAGTCCTTTTGAAGATGAAGAAGAGTTAGAACAAGAGGGTGATGGGCCTAAACAAAATGCTAAGAGTCACTTTCATGTTTTTGATAATCCACTTTTTGAGATAAAGGTTGAGATGTCCTATGTTAACCCACTTTATGAGTTAGAGTTACAGGAAGATCATGTTGAGGGGCATGCACATGAAGAAAGGGCCCCATATGAAACCAACGGGGGTTTTGAGCTCCCTAATTTTTTTTGTATCAGCAATTGCTATTGAGACTTTTGATCATTTTGAAGATGCCAATTCAGTTCATGTGCAAGGATTGTCAATTCATGAATCACACAGGTCTGATTTACAGGATCAAAGGCACGAGCCATCTTTAAATTTCAGTATTGTTAGTGATGAGCCATTGACAGAGGTTGGAGCATTTTACCGCGACTGAATTGTGAGGAGTACTCATCACTTCTCCTCTAGTCCACACACGGAGGATTTGTTGATGCATCAGTGTGGTTTGACTCAGAGTGTATACCATCCATTTTGGGATGGAGAGTTACCATCTTCAGTAGATGGAACTAGTGGTTGCAAGTACCCGACTCAGTCGTTAGCGGGAGAGTGCTTGCAGGATCGGTATTCAGTTTTCCATCATGCTGATGTGTTTCCAGCAAGGTTTGTTGCTCCTTTATCACATAGACTACCTGTGGATACATGGTTACAAAGGGATTATGATGTCAGCAAGCATGATGACACGGGTGGATATCACATCCATGAGAGTTTAGCGAGGTTATGGAGAAATATTACGCAACAGATGCTTCCAGATATTCTTACCTCCTCATGATGGATGGATGTGAGTTTCGTTTATATTGGGATCCGAGTGGTGACAAAGTTAGCACTGCAGTTTGGATGGGTCCCAATGTATTGCTTCATCACTTCTGGTATGGTGGAGTTGGGATCAGTGTTGAGCAGCAAAAAATTGAGGATGTTCTTCCTAGCAGTTTTCTATTCTGGATTTGGGATCCAGGTATATTTGGGTGGACACTCTTCGGTGCACTGTGTGATCCTTCGTGTGCATCGGGGTTCCATTCAGCGTTCATTGGTGAGTATTGCAGCATGTACATGGTGAGGATTACTTGCAGTTTTACCCATGGTTCTCATGTACGTGATTCATCTCAGATGCACAATTCAATGGCGCAGGTACTTCACTGCGATTATGACAGTCCACCTTGCGCAAAGCTAGGAAGCAAATGTTGCCAGTTCTTTGATTTGCTTCCTTCTAAGACTTGTAATCCTGTGACACCGGATGGTGAGTTTGGATGGGGCCAGCAGGTTCAGTCAGTTATTCTGGTGTTAGTATTATGAGAGTTGTTTGAGGATATCCGGGACATTGCACAGTTCTACCCGTGGGATCTTGGTGGAGAGATATTACAAAGGATTTTCTTCTGGCAGCCAAGATTGCTTGAGGACAAGCAATTTCAGGGAGGGCAAATTGTAATGTCCCCTTCTCGCTGACATCAATTGTCAGAGGATATTAGCCTATAATTCTGACCCTCGTAGGCTAATGAGGATGGTTAGGGGGTCTTCTGGGGATTGCTCAGCTCCCAGTTCAGACGACATTCAAAAATAATGAGTACTCATGGAGATATTAATGTTTATTTGGCTTAAATAAACATTAATTATTTAAAAGATTATAATATTAAGTTATAACTTAACTTAATATTGAGGGTCAATTCATCATTAAAAGGGGGCCATATTATTAATTAAATATTGGGCGCCAATTCCAAAGTATTTAATGAAATATTAAAAGGGATGAAAGAAAATAACATTTAATGATATTAAATGTGCCTTTTTGGAGAAATTCGACTTTCTCAAGAAGGCTTATATGTTTTACTTTGGAGTCATTTTACATTCATGAGATTGAGCATTGGTGTTGATGAGTTTTTTGTTGAGAGAGGAAGCCAAGGGTTTCTAAATCAGTTGGCCATTGGAGAACGTTAACTCTCCATTGTTGCAGCCTTTTGAAGTAGTGAAATATCTATTGAATTAGGCATCAGGAGGGCATCATACAGGTCTTCTATTTGTGCTTAAAGGTGAAGAAATTATCTAGGGTTTGGAGATTATTGAAGGACTATCAAATAAGACCTGAAGATTCATCATTGGCAGCCATTAAAGAGCAGATTACTAACTTTTATCTGTTGCTACAGTACCCGCGTGAACAGTACTCGCTACAGTGTTGGGTGCTATTTTTTATCAGATTTACAATCTGTTCACCCTTTGAAAATACCATCTAAGATTAAGGATCATTGGGCTGTGTGTTGAAGAAGATTATGGCTGCAACTTACACAGATAGGGTTTACCAGCAAAACTATCAAACTAAAGTGATTAGTGATTGAGTTTTAAGAGCCTTATATTGCTGGTTATACTGTACAGCACCTCTTTAGGGAGACGTATCTCTACCTTGGCAAAGGCATCTCTTCTTTTGGCTGCAAATCGCTCTTATTGGTGGCGGTCAGACCTGACCCAGCTTGCAGCTTCATCAAATCTTGGAGAAAAGTCATTCACTGGCTGCAGCAGTTAAATAAGGGTTTCTACATGCAGCAAACATCACTCCCAGGTTCAGATTTTTAGTATGCATTTCCAGCTGTAACAAACTATGTAATAAATCTGCCTTTCAATTACATATTGGAATTAAGTGCATGTATCTGGTCCCTAATTGAATTTTGGTGTTTACTAAATGCTGCTATAAAGAGCTTGTTTTTTCCAAGCATTTCTCTTATTTAATATTGCATCACAAAATACCAAAATTTCAAAAAAAATCCAAGATCAGGGAAAAGAAATAAAACAAAAAGTAGTCTCAAAAACTAAAGCACGAAGTGTTCTTACAATATATGATTATCAAATATTATTTTAGTTAGGTTCATTATTTGTATATGGTATTGTAAGATGTTAGATCCTAATTTATAAATTGTCTCGCGTCATATTGCTGATGTTCCACGGAGTTAGGGAGAAGGGAGACATGAGGACATAGGGGATGGGTTTCAAGAAGAGAGACACAATGGCCCAAATTTGGGGATGGTGGGGTGACAATGGTACAAATATAATATAGTAATTGAAAAAATAGTTATAAAAATTTGTATAAGAAATAGCAATCGAAACCATAGTTGAAAAACTCACAAAGTACTCACAAAAGTCGCAAGCCAAAATCCCTAGCGAGTTACTCGTTGGTTATGTTTTGAAAAACATGCCATGATTTTTGATAAAAACTCACAATTTTTCATGAAAAAATCACCTAATGAGTATAATTTTTTTCATCTAATGTTAAAAATTTTATATAATTTTTAGAGCATTTTTAAAAATGCAACTCTTTTGATTTTTATATTTTTCTTCCTTTGCTTCTTCCAACACTTAATTGGAATATTGAAGTACTCTTTTGTTTTCCTACCTCTTACCTACATGCAAATGCAATTATTGAATAATATCAAGTGCTGGAATAGGTAATCCACAAACCAATAATTAACCCCATAAACAAGGTAACTACCTTCACAAATAAAGATGCATTTAGGTGTAAGAGTAAAGGCTAACATAAGGTATGACTGCCAAGAATGGAGGCAAAAAGTGTAAGCATATTATGGTAACTGGTGCAGGGGCACCATGCTCATTTTGCTAATGTGGTCAATTTTTGGTCTTTTGATAGGTTTTAGGGTGTGTGAGTCTTGTTTGAGTCAAATAAGGTCATAATAGACCATCTAATATGTAATTACGAGTCATCGAGTTCATTTTGTCATATTGTTGCAAAATTGCCAAAAGGTTGTCAAAAGTAAAAATGCAAAATGCTACTTTGTGGAATACCAACGGTCAAGTTGGTTCAAATGTAAGTTGAGATGGTTTGAGTCAGTTGGGCACTTGTTTTCTTGATGTAAAAAGTTTAAAATCATGTTGTAGGGTCGATTGGAGGTTCTGTTGTTCATTCTTGAAGAAGAAATCAATAAAAATCACTCAATTTTCTATGTATTCTCTGCAAATCTGCTGCTCCCAGCAATTGTACGGTTCTGTGCAGAGGTTTTGTGTTCTAAAATTCATTGAATTTGTTGAAGGCAAGAGTTATGAGCATATTGGCTTTAATTTGATCAAATTTCATAAGGTTTCAAGTGTCTTATAGCCTTTTGATTGGAAACGGGTCTACAACTTGTTTAAAGGGTTTGAAGCCCTTCAAAATGCAATGAGACCCATTCCACCGACTATACCTCCTATAGCTGGGTGGAATGGGTCCAATATGATAGGTTTAGAGGGTAGGATAGGATTTTGAGCAGGGACTAGGGTTTGGTGGAGTTTTGGGTGCTGCCCCAAGGGTATTTGAGTGAATTCTAGCTTGAAAATGGAGGTTTTGAAAGGAAGGTTGGTGAAATGGCAATGGTAAAGGGTGGAAAATGTTTTGTTTAGCATGGGCAGACCTTTTGAAGAGTGTTTGATTCGTTGATAAGGTCTGGAGAAGTGGGGAAGTAGGATTTTCAATAAACCCCCTTGTAACTTGTTAAAAATGAGGGTTTTGTAATAAGAGGACTTAGTGAGCAGTTCTTTGGCTAAAATTTGTAGATTTGGAGGATTTATAGACTGGTAAATGACAATCCATAGGTATTTGGGGTTGGCAGATTGTTTAGAGGAGAGTTGCTTTGTAAATTAGGCCTATTTGGCTTAAGGGGACAGCGTAGAAGCATCAGTTTGAGGGATTTGTTCCAAAGGAGTCATAGGAGATCTTGGGATATGTCTTTAAATGGATTAATGGGTGTCTGAAACACCTTGGGGTTTGTGACTTTGAGTTGTCTTTTGTAAGATATGAAGGGAAAAGTAGGTCTACAGACCTACAAGTGAAACTAGATGAATTTGTGAAGAGTTGATGAGTTAGGTTTTTAAAGGTTGCAAAGTTGTTTCAATAGGCTTGAATAGCGATTGTAGGTTGATTGCCTCCCTGCTCTGCATCAGTAACTACCTAGAAGTGAAGGCTATCATGACTTGCCACTCAAAAATGGATAAATGAGACTACCATGATCATTAAGGGTTGACCCATGTTCTAGGTTGGGATGGCTGCAATTGGACTTCGCCTTATTTGGGGTAGCGATGTGGAATTAACTCCACTCTGACACCCAAAATGGACAAGATATGTCATCCCACATCAAGAATATGGCCCAAATGTAACCGCAACTAATCAACCATAACCTTTACAAGAATCACCAGAAAGATAATGTCCAACAAGGATATTTGTAATGTCAACACCCAATGGAATCCAAATTTGGTGGGTGCCAACAAGTTTGAAGAGGATCAAATGACACCAAATGAAGTGGGTCTCAATTCCATGCCAAGCAATACTAATTAGTTTTGGATTTTTAGCCTACATAGGTCCCAATACAAAGCTACAATGCCAATAAAGGATTTAGAACAACTCAAATTAGTGGGTCATGTTGGCACCTCAATTTGTTGTCTCTTTGCTTTGTTCTACTCCACAAGTTGTTGCATTTTGTTCTTGCCTCCCACATTTGGATATCGCTTATGTTGTTATGTTGGGCAATTGCCTTTGTGTATTCTACAATTTTGTCCATGGTTTAAACACTTTGTTTCACCTTAGTTTGCAATAGGTGTTTCATTTGAAGACTGTCAACACAATGAGTAGTTTCGAAAACTTATGTTGAGAGCCGACAAGGTTTCAATAACCAATCTAGCCTCCAACAGAGATAATGGAAGAGATGTTTCACAACTTACAAATATTTTTGGTGGTTTTAGAACCACCTGTGGTTGCCGAAAGTTGTTCAAGTGTCGACAAGGAGAGGATATGTGTTCTTATTGTTTGTCGGGTGTTTGAGGTAGTTCTAAAACCTACCCCAAGAGCCGATAGGTTATGATCTCTCTCCAAAGCGGTAAAATGTTCAAAAGGAGGAAAGCTCATTATTATTTAAGGCATTTTAAAAAGTGGTTTTGAGCGCCAAATGCAATGGCATTGTATTTACTCTCCCAACTACTAGCATATACTCCACCAACTCCCACTCCTTTCATTAATGCCATTAATGGCCAAGAGTGTTGCAAACATAAGGAAGGCGGCTCCCCATGCCATATGGGTACATCAAGACATGATTAAGTCCGATATAAGGTACAAAAATAATGAAATACATAGCATAGAGGTATGGGCACCCCTTGCAGTCACTAATGATGCAGATTTGGAGATTTTCATACAGATTTGCATGTTTCCCTCTCTAGCACAACCTTCACTGGGTATATACACATTCATTTTCATTAATCAACAAATAGGAAAATCAAATTGGAGAAGAACGGAGAAGAAAACAGTTCCAAGCAACTAGGGTTTCAACTTCAATCAAGGGAAAGAACATTTTTGTATTTTAATGATCTAGGCTCACCCCAAATTTATAATGACTCGTTGTAATCTCTGAATAATGGATTTAAAGTGTGAAATCGGCGTTTTGATTAAGTGTCGCCTTTAGCATTGTGTTCATTTTTTAATGTATGTATGACCAGTTGGCCAACCAAATGACTGTAAAACTCTACAAAGCTTTTGCATGGTGTCTTTTCACAAAAATAAAAGAAATGTTCAATTATGCCTATGGATTACTAAGTAGACTCATTTAATATTACATAAATTCAGTTATTTATGTAAATGCATGTGTTGAACATAGTTTACTTGTGTTTTCTAAGGGAGTATAGTCTTCAATAAAACCTTCATTAAGGTATCACACCATGATTTCAACCATTACATGTTTTGAATGAATCCATGACTTTGTTGCCCTACTACAATTGGCACCAATTTGCTATTGACCCCACTTCTCATCACCCCAACACATTAAAACAAGTAAATCATAACCACTTTCTTTCAATTGTGTTGTGTTAGTTTGTCCATGCTTCCATGTATGAATGCATAATAGCAATAGGGGTCGTTTACCTATATTTTACACACTCTACATGATAATGCTTTTTTATTACTTAAAGGTGCATAGCTTTGCAATTCTAAACCAGCACGTAGGTACATTGTGACAACTAGTATAGGGGTACACCGTGCAAAGAGTATGGTTTGTCTTAGGGAAACCCCCCTTGGTCTTGCAAAATCAAAAATCAAGGAGGTCTTACCCAACTCAACAATTGGTCCACAATTGCCCAAACTGAACAGAGG
The DNA here is from genome assembly GCA_007258455.2 of Sequoia sempervirens. Classification (NCBI taxonomy): domain Eukaryota; kingdom Viridiplantae; phylum Streptophyta; class Pinopsida; order Cupressales; family Cupressaceae; genus Sequoia; species Sequoia sempervirens. Next base: position 186,324 of record VDFB02164658.1, on the reverse strand, counting down.
ATTTGTGGTAATCTTCCCAACTTTGACACCCCTAGCACTTGGGAGACTATCCATCTTTAGGGATTTGGGATTCCCAACTCAAATCCCCAACGAGTCCTACTAATCCCCCTCCCACAAACTACCAATAATGCATCCAACAACAAGGAATGAATGCTCAAAAAAAGGGTGAGACCTATCAAAACAAACCAAAAGGACCTACAACACAAAACAAAAGTCAAGCCAAAATTGGGCTGCTATGCTAGACCCTCGAATACTCTTGCATCAAATATCTACACATCACTTGCATCAAGAACTGCCTATTTGATGCAATCTATTTTCCCTATGTCCTCAAGTGTATTGTTATTGGCATAGACACAAGGAATCCACTATATATGCTTATAGGCCACCTAAAGAAACTTCCCCACTACTCTACAGACATTAGTCATAATTGTCATGACTTGCACCACATTCCAAGGCCAACCTCCTCAATAGCATATCTAAGGATGTGAAATTGGTATTATACATCCTTAAACGTCCTTAAAAATCAATGACCTTAAGTAATGGACCTTTGTGCATGTGACCACGATATTCATGAAAGAAGATACAAATGCAATTCTAGAATCTAGGTCATGGTTCTAAGATAGACACTTTCTAGGTTATTAATAATGTTCTTTCAACCCTAATTGAGACTCCTTTACAATCCCTGTTTGGGTCCACCATCCTTACCTTCTACTACAATGTTGGCACAACTCTAGAATACTTGTGATTACTAATTTGATAGGAAAATTCTTGCATGATTCCAAGAATACTAAAGATCAATACCACAATACCTTTGTTGAAATATGCATTGAAAAGGATTTCCTTAAGGGTCTTATAGAGTCAATTTCATTGAAGAAGAATTGGCAATTCTGGTCTCAAGTACTTGATTATGTTAATATTCCCTTCAAATGTCAAAATAGTTTTGAACTAAATTACTGGTACGCCCATATATGGCCTCAAGTACGATACGAGTACGAGAAACGGTATGAGAAACGAAGGAAATACGTCCAAGATACATTTTTTTGACTGTGGGTACGAAATTTCATTTCCGATTTCCGATTCGAACCCGGACCGAATCCTTGAGTTCAAATGCCCAAGCCACACGTTTTTCAACGTTTTTCGATTTTTTATTACTTTTTTGACTTCTTGTTGAATTCTAAACAATTAAATATGTTAGTTTAATTGTATGGTGACAATCTTATTACGATATTCAAATGTATTAGGGTGCAATTTTCAGGATAAAAGTCCAGTTTGCATATCACTATGCCAGAGCACTACTAGTCTTAATATAGTGGCTACATGTGCTACAAGAATTTCTATAGGAGTCTTCAGTATAGGTCTCTGCATTTAGAGTCTATTAGGCCAGTGAAGAAGTTTGAGTTTAGTGTTGTACAGTAGTACAATGATGGGCTGCTCTACAATGACAATCTAACTCAATGGCCACTTATAGGGTTTGCTTTAGGTATTTTTAGGAAAAGACTCCATATTTAGATGTTGTTACACGACAATAGTAGTTTGATAATGATCTTGCTATTGCATAAATACTATGATGGACTAGGGTTAGAGGGAATATTTAATTGTTTAGAAGTCAACAAAAAGGAAAATATTTAAGTGTCAGTGCTAGTGGTAGTGCTTGTGCGAGTGCCACTGACGCTATTTGTGCTTCTACACAAAATGCAACATCTAATATGGATGTTGATGATGCTTTTTTTTATGACCCATATGATTCAGATTGATCAATGATCAATAATGGCTGATTATAAACACTTGGCATTTTTATGTTTGAACTTTAATTTATAATATTATATCATGACATTTGAGTATCACTAATATTTTAATATTTGACTATGAAAGTGGTGGTGTATTTTTGCTATGTTATTTGACTATTAATATGGTGGTGTATTTTGAACTTAATTACTACTCCAAATATGTATATATTTTTTATTTTTATATGTTTTTGTATTAACGTACCCAAAACGTACCAAAACCCCAAAAAAAATTTGACCAAATCCCCGTACTAAAATCTCGTACCCGTACCTGAACCCAAAAACAAACCGGTAACTTAGGTTTTGAATATAGACATTTTGTTGCTCATTACTCAAGGAGGGTTTCCAATGCTTCAAACTATTTAAGTAAGAAGAATGCTACCAAGTGGCAAGGGGCCAACTTCATCATTGTTGGATCGCTCCAAACCTAATTAAGAAGGTGCCCTCTTCCTTCGAGCTGCTTGGAGGACTATCTATGCTAATTTCTTCCAACTCGACTAATGGTGGTCCAAATGAGCCTTTGGCATTGTAGAAATCTCCTAAGAGCATTCCCACCAACTCTTATGATGCCCCAAATGCCAATTATAAGTTGGGCCCCACTATTCAAGACAAGGTTTGGGTTCCTTCTTACTCCATTGTGGCTAATCATTTGACCAACAATAAGAATGATTGATCAATTTGTATGAACTAGTCATTCTTATATTATGGTTAGAAAAATGCTTGAAAATGAACAATTCCTTTGGTTAATCAACGAATGAACAATAGATTAGACATTGGTTGATGATAGGAATGTAGTGAACAATCCAATCCCTAAACTTCAATAATGTTATTGCTTCATTTAATTAAAGGAAAGGACAATTAATGGCACATTCATTACAAAATATTTTTCTTTATTCTTTTGAAAGAGATATATGTATCTTATTGGATCTAATTCATCTAACTGATGCTTAAAGGAATTTAATTAATTCAATTATAGTCTTCCTTATTAGCTTGCCTATTTGTGTGGTAGAGTTGTATCGTGATGTGTGCAACCCTTTATAGATCACGATGTTGTCATCTCTGTACTTGTACACTAAGTTGTCGGTTTTGTACGGGATCAAATACGAGTATAGGATACGGGTATGCTGATACGGCAATTTTTTTTCATGGGTACAATATGTTTGGGTACAACTATATAACATATATATGCAAAAGATTTAAAAATATACAAAATTGTAAATACATTTGATAGTATGATATTTCATCATTGATCAGTGGTAGTGATAAAGATAAATACCAATTGATAGTTCAAAATTTCAATATTATGTTATATATCATATATGTCTAGGGTTATTGGTTCAGGTTCGGGTTCAAGTTCGACGGTTCGGTTCACGGGTTTGAGCAAAAAAAAAATTGGGGTTGGGTTTATTTTGGATTCGTTAATACAAAAACATATAAAAATCAGAAATATCATATTTGCAGCAATAATTAAGTTCAAAATACACCATGTTAATAGTCAAATAACATAGCAAAAATACCACTTTCCTAGTCAAATAATAAAATATTAGTGATACTCAAATGTCATCATATAGATTAAAGTTCAAACATAATAATGTCAAGTGTTTGCAATCAACCATCATTCATCAAATACCATATGGGTCATCAAAAATATTATCATCATCATCCATATCAGGTGATGCATGTAGTGGTAAATTAGAAGAACCACGAATAGCGTTAGTGGCGCTCGCACAACCACTACCACTAGCATTGACACTAGCACTCTCATCCTCACTAGCTAACTCAGGCTCATAGTCATCATCATCATCAAGTGCAGCAAAGTGGCTTGTGGAAGAATCCAAGTCAAGACACTCTAGCTCGATATCCCACTTCCTTGTGTCTCCTCCTTTGTAGGAACTTTGTTTGTGTGTAATGAGGCGCAAGTTTGAATGCACATACACCAAGTCCTCTGCCTTTTATGGATGTAGTCTATTGCGCTTTATTGAGTGGATGAAAGAGTATGTGCTCCAATTCCTCTCAGATGAAGATGAACTAGCAACCTATTAAGACCAAATTAAATAGTTAAGAGTTACAAAATTTAACTAATTAAAATTAAAATCATAAAATATAAAACTTAAATTTTAAAGAAAAAATATTTTGACTATAAAACTTACTTGGGATAAAACTTTTATTGCAAGGGGTTGTAGGTATGTGTATTCTTGGCCATGGAAGTACCACCAACTATGAGCATCCACCCTATACTTGTCTCAAAGAGCATCAAGACCACAATCACTAGACCATGCAAAACCCATGAACTCAACCCTCACTAGATCACGCCGGTCACAATCAGTGAATAGTCTACAAAGTGTTGCCTTGTAACCTTGAGCCACTTCAGCATCTCTATATGGGGCAAATCTTGATGACATAGAAAGTAGCTCAGCACTATAGTATTTGGGACTCAATGCAAAAGCAAGAAGATGCAGTGGAGTGGTCATTTTGTTCCATTTTTCTACAATGATTTGGTGAAGCTCTTTGAAGAACTTTTCTTCAAGATCATCCGCTTCTGCCTTGATGATGGTTTTCATCTTCTCAATCATTGAATCGATGCCATCATATACTTCACCCAAACAAGGTCTATGCACGTCAGTATAACGGATCATGCTCAATATGGGCTCAATGAAACTAAGGAGATACTCAACACAATCCCACCAACTATCATCTAGGATCATTTGCTTGACCTTAGTTGTGCTTTCAGTGCTAGATTGCCTCCATATGGACCAATTCGAGTTGATGACCATATTAGAGAGTGCCTCACGAACCTTCACAAGTCGTCTCAACACAATTGTGTTGGAGGCAAAACGGATCTCAGCAACCTGTTTGAAAATCAAAATAAAATAAAATTTAAGTTTACAAAAAATAAAATTTAAAATTTAAAATATTACTAAAGTGAAACATGTTTATTATTTAACTCAGATCCACTCAGTTTTCTTTCCATTTTTTGTAGCATTAGGTCGAGGGAGTGGACAGCACAAGGTGTCTAAAAATGTGTGAATACCTCTCCTCAACCAATAACCCAACAACAATTTTTTGCATTGTCTGTTACAATTTGCACAACATTTTGAGAGCCCACTTCATCAATAGCTTGACAAAGGATGTTAGCAATAAATGCACCATCCTTCACCTCCCCTTCACAATCCACTGCTCTCAAAAACATTGCCCCTTTAGGGGACACTGCAATAATATTGATGGGCAATTTTTTGCATCTTTCCATCCATTAGAAACGATAGTCATCCCTGTTTCGATCAACAAATCCCTTATGGGCTTCGAGGAGTCCTCTACATATTTCACCTCTTTATCTAATAAGGTGCTACACACCTTCTCAAAACCTAGGTCCTTATACCCCTTTGGAGCATCATTAATAGATTTCACCATTTTTTGCCAATATGGTGAGCGAACAACGTTGAATGCCAATCCATTCGCATAGACACATCTCGCCATGTCTTCATCGGCAATCTCTCTAGCGTCATTCTAAAATGAAGTTTCCAACAGTCCCTTTGATCTTTTATGTGTAAAGGGCACAATATGCTCTTGAGATATGGACATAAACGGATGGTTCTTTGTAGGTGGAAAATGAGAAGGCGGTATAGGGGGCTTCATCCCTCAAGATCCTTTCTTTATCAAAGGATGACTTGATTTATGACCTACTACTTGGTCTGCTCTTTCTTGCTCGTCAATATATTCTAATACTTAGGTGTCTAGAATGCCCTATTTATCTACACCTGGACAAGATTTGATGCCTAGTCCAAGGATCTTGCACAAGTGCCCTTTCACTCAACTGTATGAGCTCGAATATTTAACTTTGCAATGACTACAAATCCAAACATATCCTCCACCACCTAGAAGTTGTTGAACCATTTCAACATATTTCCAAAGGGGAAGGTTTGGGTCTGTTTTGAACCGGTTGCCATTGTAATACCTAAGGCCTAAGTCACCGAGGTTTCGGTCGAATTGACAACATTGAAATTCGAATGAAATTCGACAAGGAAAAAATTCGAAAAGTATAAAATTCGAATAAAATTCGCCTAATGTAATTTAAAAAAAAATTAAAATAAAATATTAATATATAGATTTATTTTAGGTTTTATTAATTATTAATATAAGTTTAATACAAATAAAAACTATAATTAAAAAATATTTAATATTTCACATTTTATAAAATAATACAATATTAAAATATTTAATTTAAATCTAAGACCAGGTGAATAAGATAATAAAATATTAAAACCTAAAATAAATCTAATATTAATAAAATAATAAATAAAACCTAAAATAAATAAAACCATACTGCAAATTCAAAACAAAACAGTATAAAATTATATGGAATATGCAGCGACGCCTCCCTTTCGTGCTTGCAGTGACGGAGGCTTGCTGGAGCTTGGGACACGATTTTTGCTTGGAGAGTGAGAGCCGACCACAATCTTTGCTTGGAGATTGAAACCCCGCCTTGAAAACCCGACCGCGATTTTTGTTTGCAGAGTGTCGACCTTGAAGACCCGAAACTTCATAGAGATTTCTCCACGGACAGAGACTTGCGTGCCCTAAAAATATGAAATAGATTTCGCCGCCGATAGAGACGCGTTATTTGGCGGAAGAGAGGCCCGAAATCCCACGGACAGAGACTTGCGTGCCCTAAAAATCTGAAATAGATTTCGCCGCCGACGGAGACGCGTTATAAATTTTATATCGCACGAATTTAAGCGAATTTAATCGAATTTCATGTCTTTTTAAGAAATTCGACGAATTTCGAATTTCATGATGAAATTCGGTCGAATATGGTGACTTACCTAAGGCACAACACATTTATTTTATTCAAAATTTCAAAGTATTGAAACTAAATAACTTAATTCATTTCAAAAACTAAACGTGTTATAGATACCTAAAAGAATGAAATCAAAACAAAAACTTAAAAACAAAACAAAAGAGTTCATTTGTAAAAAACAAAATGTAGAAAAAAAAAACCAAAAAGCTTCAAAAACCTACCTCTTTTGAAGAAATCTTCCTCTACGATCTTCTTGGCAAACAAACAAACACTTGCAAAGTGCTAAGGAATAGCACAACAACCAACTTCGAATGTTCAACGATCAATCTTCAACTCTATTCGTGCTTGTGCAAGCAAGAAAAAAAAGTTATGCAATGGAGGTAAAAAGTTTTGTTTTTCATTCACAAATTGATAAATGAGTATGTTTTTGCCTATTAGATGTTTTAGGAGGCATGAATTAGGGTTGGAGGCATATTTTAATGTCAAAAAGTCAAAAAAGAAGTCGAAAAAATATTAAAAAATGCCAAAAAGCGTCACTTTTCCACAGCTGGGCATGAATTCTCCCCAGGTTCGAGCCGAGTTCTCCCCAGGTCTGTCAGGGCCAGACCCGGACCTCGAACTCGGGCTGGACTAGACCCGACCCTACCCCTGGGAGCTACGAACCGGTAACTTAGGTTTAAGTTTCATTTTTTGCAAGTTTTTTTAATGTTTTAAGTGCTTTTTGGCTCCCATGGGCACTCCCGAACCGAAACGCTCCCAGACCGAGCACGGGGACTCTTTTAAGAGAACTCAATAACATAGCTTGTACATTATCTACACACATCATCCACATCTGTAGTGTTGTCATGTGTGACAAGAAAACTTGTGTGTTAGTCTGTGTTGCTTCATTGTTGAGTATTGTAATTGCTAACACAAAAAAATAGTATAGCCTTGTTTTGTAGATTTTGTTCCTAGTAAATCTTGGGCATTACATTGCCCACACCCACTGCAGAATGGACCACAAACCCGGACAAAGAACAAACTGGACCAGGATCCAAGGGTTTTTCCGAGCAAGCCAGTAACATAAGATAGAAGGTAGAGATACTTGTGAAATGCAACTAACTGCAGTTTGATAATAGAGAAGTGCCCAGCTATTGAGGTAAGATCCTTTCTCATATTCTGATGTTCTCTTCATACTTGATTGTTTCCTTATATTCACATATGTCCTTGATTCCAACATGATCTGTTGGAGACCATGCCTTATGAATGGAGATTGCAGAAGACATTGTGAATTCAGACAATGCATGATTTCTGGCCACAGAATTGTTGTTTGAGGAAAGCTGTAGCCTATTTTTTTGTAGGCAGTGAATATCTATTGCCTGTGAGCTGAGGATGATTTGCAAATACAAATTATTGTACTGCACAAATCTTGCTTTAAAGGAGCTTTATTTGAGAAAACTCTAAGGGCAACATTATTAAGGAAATTACAAGCAAGGGAAAGAATGTCTTTACTAAGGCCACCATTATTAGTGAAACCACTTAGTATATTGTTTTTTTTAAAAGGGTAGACTATTATATTATACTATTATACAATGAGTGACTTAAAAATTTCAGGTGCCTGTATTACAAAAACCCAGTAACCTGCATTTTTTAATATATATACTCGGAATTCGATTGGAGGAAGAGGCTTCTAATTCTTGTTTTAATGCCCTCCTCTGGACCCACTGGTAATAGTCATTGCTATTACTGCTATTGATAACTACAAAACCCAAAATAACTACTATAAAAAGATTTAACAGCACTGGTAATCTCCATGATTGCATGCTTACAAATTAAATCGTTGGAATAAATATTCACAATATTCACTACCCTGACTTCACAAATAATATCCATTTTTTGTTATGCGCGGAGTAGAGTCAAAAAGCCAATTAAACTTTTGAAAGACACAACGCAGATTTGTGAGGCACTCATGAGCTGGAAGGGTGTAGGTACTTTCCTCATGACCTGGCAGGACGGACAGGAATTACTTAAGTATATTGTTATTGTAACTAACATATATCTGAGCAGAAAGTTAGATGCCCAACCGAAGCTTACTCCAAAGTCTGCAAGAACATCAAAGGGTTCCTTGCTTCCTGGAGCAAGGAGATGTCTGGAGGTGTAAACGAAGCTTCCCCCAATGCAGTCCTGGCAGAGTTCAAGAGAGTCACGGTTACTTCTACTACAAATCTCAACTCCAAGCACATAAGCTGAACCTCGAAACATTAGAACTTCCAATTTCTATTCCCCCTTCCAGTAGCAGTTTTGGAGTTTATACTTCCTTTAGCAATTTTTGAGACATAATTAAGACTTTTTCCATGAAGAATAACAATTCTGAAAGAAATTTCAAATTGGGAGAATGGATTTTTTTACCATAAAGGTCACTGTTGAGAAACTCTGTGCCTTGGGGAAGGATTCAAAATCCTTATTAGGCCAGGCATGAGACCTCATGGAAGCTAACACCTAAAAATATGATTCAGGATTTAGCAGACTCAATTAAAGCCAAGGAAGTTGAGATTCAGGCCCTTGATATCAGAATGCTCAAGTTTATAAGGGAGAAAGCAGATGGAAAGGATCTGCAGTCTTTGACGGAAGAATTCAGGGTATTGAAAAATCAGATATTCAATTCATCCCAGATATTTTCAATGTCATCAAGTAAGTGTTTAATGAAGGCATTGAACATGTTATCAAGGAGGACCTGCAGGTGCAGAAAACCAGCTCCATGGCTCTTGCTGTTAGTGGAAGGATTAATTGATCCAGTTGGATAACATAAAGTACCTGGGTAGTAGTAGCACCACTACCAAACTCTGGATTGGCAATGGTTGTTGTTGGAATACTAGAAATGTTTTGTAAGTTGTTAAATATGTGGTTGCCAATAGCACTCTTCTGGAGAAAACGGGTATCATTTTTGCAAGAACTTTGATTTTTTATTTCATGGCAACCTGCCTTTTAGTAATAAACAGCAACAAGTTGATTTGAAATGTCCAAGCAATTGATTTAGTCTTTACTTGAAAATTGTTTATGATCATTGCTCTCAAATTATCAGTAGGGGCTATATTTTCCGTTTCATGGCCTTGATGGGGAGCTTTTAAAATTTGATAATATGCGGTAATAAGATTCAAAACTACTACCTCAGTCTGAAGATCTTCCAGCTCTAAGGTTTATTAATTCTGGTCTGCAATGTAATTCTAATAATTGTTTTATATAGTTTTTGTCCTTTATCAACTAAAATAAAAAAATGAAGCTCTTTATTCAAATCTTTCTAATAGTCTGATATAATTTTCATGCTTGTTATTTTCCTTATGTTCATGATTGTTCACGATCCAACATGTGATTTAGTCTTATCCTGCAGAAATTGAGCAAGACAATATGAATTTAGTGTATGTATGGTTGCACAACACAGTGTTGTTGTTTGTTGAAACACCAAACCTATACTTTGTAAACACTGAATACCACTGAACGTATTGCCTGTGAACTGAGGAAATTTGCAGAAACAAATTATTGTCTAGCATGAATCTTGTTTGACAGGAGTTCTACTCTCCATGATGCTACCTATGACTGGAACCTGATATATAATTAAGAAGTTAAGAACCACCAATTCTTAATGAGATAGATTTGAAAGACAGAATATTGCCGTTTACTACAGTCAGAAACATATACAGAATGTTTATAAGAATATTTGTAGTAAGATATTTCAAAAACAGTAGATCTAAGCATAGTTCAAAAAGTCGGCAAGTAAATTGTACACTCATGCCCCATTACTGTCTGGTAAGTAATTTGCCAAAACTTGCCTGGTGAGTTTTGAGCTGTTATTCATCCTCCCTCCAAAATCTCACCAATTTACTCATGTATTTGTGAATCCAACCGGAAGCTTCTCTACCCACAGTCACACTCAATCTACAGCTTACAAACAGTGGTTACTCGCTCCTTTTTTTATCTTGCTGATTTTTTCTTTTGTGCTCTCAACTTCTTGACTCTCATGGCCCCAATTTTCAGCTAAGTTACCAGTTTGGGTTAATTAGTTTAACGTTTTTTATTTTTCTGCAGGTTCAGTACAGCTGGGTTCAATTTTTCTTTAACATTTGACAATTTTTACTGATTTCATTTGAGACCTCATGGAAGCCAAGATTCATCTAGCTACTGTGTGCTAACAGCAGTCTTAAACACCATATCCTCTACCTTTTTTGTTGCAAAGCGATTGCACTTAATTCAGTGGATAGGGATATGTATTCTATATTCACTAAGCTGAAATGGAACTTGCAACCTATTGAAATTCAAGACAAAGCCAAATAGAATATTTAATAATATAGTTGCCAAAGAAAACTACTACCAGAGGCAAATGTTAGGATTAACCATCAAAGGCCCAACATGCAAAGGGCAAAAAAAAGACACAATGCACATCAACATTTTGGGGTGGCTTGAGAACCATGCCCATTTGTCGACACATAAAGATCATATGCAAGGAGCCTTAAAGGGAACCTTGTGTATGCATAACCTGCCTTGTGATAGCAGTATACACTGGATAGGGATAGCAGTATACACTGGATAGGGCACGTGATGTGATAGGAGTGTGCCTTAGTTCTTAAATGCTTTTTAAAAGGTTTTGAGTGCCAAATGCAATGGCACTGTTTTACTCATCCACATACCCACAATTAATGCAAATAGTTTTCACAACTACCCTTAACGCTTCAACAATTGCCCTTCAATGTAAGGCACACATTTTGGGCGGGAATGATTTTGTGCCCTTGATTTCATCATGCTACAGTGTTGTAGATTAGGGTTTCCCCATGCTACTGTTAAATAGGAAGTTTTGGCTCATTTTCAAGAGGTTCTTCTTCTAGTGATAGTTGAACACTATGCATGTGCAAAGATTTGTCTAGGGCTTCAATAATGCTATGTCCAAGTCCAAAAAAGCAATGAAGCAATTGAAGGATAAAATGCTACGCGTATTATGCAAAGTATCCAAACTGTTTGTATTTCTTCAGGGAAATCTTTACCTCAATCAAGGTTTTCTCCTGTCAAATGTATTGACATGAATATATTGAACATCTGATAATGTGACGACATTTTGAAATATTACATTGTAATAATCATTTGTTCTCTTCATATGGATTCATGCAATTCAGTTTTGGATTACTAAATATGCTTTGTGTATAATGGTTGTAATTTAATGGCACATGTGCCTAGATCATTTCTTCAATTATTCCTTTCTTTGCTTTCCTTCCTGTTATAACTTATATGTGACTCTAAAGCCCAATCAGATAGGCATCAATCCTGGGTCCACCTGACCAATCTGACATCATCAAAACAAATCAAAACATTAATCAGTAGTTTAGAGATAGGACCATTAGTAACTTCTCCAAACATGAACCTCAAAAACATCAAAGCAGCAAGTATTGATTTCCTTAACCATTAAGCAACACAAATGCACACATTCACACAAAGAACATCAGATATATGTGGAAATCCAAAATGGGAAAACCACGGTGAAAAGAGCTGCTTAAAGCTACTATCCAAATCCAACCTCACAAAATAATGAATCACTTACAATCATGAAGTAGGGACCAACCTACTGGAGACACCAAACCCCAATTGTATTTGTAGGCACCAACCTACTAGAGACACCAATCCCCAACATAAAGATCTAAGCACCAACTCAATAGAAAAGACACCAATCCTACTGAATTATAGAGATATGATTTGTGTATCTTCAAGACTCATAACACAGCTTGCACTTGATCTGATCAACCTTCAGACACTCTCCCACACAACATATGATCTTTCGATAATGGCGCACAATAATTGGAATGCAACTCACATTACATCAATCTGATATTCGCATTGAAGTAATAATTACATAGCATTCCTACACACACTTACATTGAATGAATCCTAGTCATAAATATATACATCCCAACATATTAACAATATCTCATGTTGGCCAAGAACCTCTTAACACCATCCACAATTAGCCATGTCGACTAAGGGTATACCTTAATTCAAATTGATATGAAATGTGTAGTCGGCTCGGTCCTAAATCAATTGTGTTACCGCCCATGTTAGATGATGTTATGTGCTTCCTTCAGTGATCTTAAACTAGTCCTATTTTATCTTCACACACTTCCCTTCTCTAGCACAAACACTCAGAAATTATTCTCAAACAACCAGCCAACACTCTATTACTTATAACTTTCTGTATGCTGAAGATCAACCTCTGAAACTCTTGAATCGAGTACATCATGAGTAACTTTACTTTAGGTCCAAACCGCAAGCCATAGCATCAACTACAGTAGAATGTAGAGCAAAACACAATGACAGTATAATACAATGCATGAGTAGCAACCCACAGAATACTACCGCTGACACTTCCAGACTGCTTCCAACAACTGTAATAGATACAAGATGATATTTCAAGCATACTACAAGTAGCTTCCTTCTTGATAATGATAACATTAACATTCTGCAGCTGATCACAATACTTCCTGATTTCAAATGCTCAGACATGACATGACAGAAGTAATTACATTTAATTCTCACAGATTTGCTGACTTCAGTCCTTTGACATCAATGAGCTCCTTTGACATACAATGTAAACATATTGTCAACCAATAATAAGTCACAGTGCCTGTACTTAGTTCCCAGAACTGAAAGTGATTTATCGCAATTTATGATTCTACAATATTTCATTATTACAACACTTTGAAATTGCACAAGATATTAAATATTCCAAACTAAGAATTACCATTCATTCATTTACAGATGAAGCATACATTTAGCTTGACTCAATACATGTCTCATTTAATTTATAGCAGTCTTATCTCTAACCTAGCATCATCAAATAACAATAATGTCACCAGCAGTTACCTCAGATGGCAGTGATTCCCAACCTTTGCATCTACAATTTGATTATGATATATGCAGCAGCCACTTCCAAGTTGGACAGCAGCCTTTGAAAATGTGATACAACCCAAATGAATTGGTCCTGGAATCGCACGCAAGCTCCAAATAGACTTGATTGTCCACGCTTTGAGAATTGAGTGATTAAATTTGCTTAAAGGCTCACGCTTGGCACAAGGAAGGACAGCTTGGAAAACCAATGCAGCTATCCCTGCATTAGCCGTGACTCCCTCATAAACCACGTTCCACCCTTATAGCAATCGCTGGTCAATAATAGGCGTCACACTCCAAGTCCTTGGAAACTCACGCCATTCCTCATAAGCGATTAGTGTTTAATATTCTTCCTGTGCAGTAGGTATATAGGAGATGTCTGCCCTTTCAAACAGCAGCTAGGCTAGCACCCAACTTTGTATTATATGGTTCCCAATGTAGTCCCAATCATTCCTTCACAATACCAAACTGAAATCTTAATCAAACTCGCTAAAATACCTTTATTCTGAAATTTTTAATCACTATATCTGCAAGATCTTCATAAATTCTTCAAACCCTGAATTGAAGTTTTTCAGGAATACATTAATGTGCAATGCATAACCCCTGAATGGAGCTATTAGCAAGCAACCTTGGGAGACCTTTCACTCCTGCAACTATTGTTCCTTGTGAGGGTTTTCGTCCTCAAGAAGCCGAGACTTTTCAGTCCAACCAGCAAAGCCTTCTCCAAATTTCTCCAAAACATGAATGATCAAAAAAGCTTGCATTATACTCCCTCCAATTTCCCACACCAAGTTGGCATTTTAAATTTATTTTATTTAATTCACTTTACCGCCTTATATCTCCTTTAAGTTCGGCGACCAACTTTATGTTATAAAATAATCTTTTTATAAACCCCTTATAACACCTTTTATCAAAAAGTCGTTTAAAAATATAAATAATGCATAATGTTAGTTATTTTTATTTAACTTTGTCATTAACATTATTTAAACTTAATACTCAGAACCATGATAAATGCCAAGATAAATACATGGTACGAACCGACAACATGCCCAACATAGAAATATTGCCAACTGACCAAGTCATTGACCACCCTGTGACTTACTAAAAATATTATGGGTAAAGTGTCCAAATCATGTTTCGAAAGGTACACAGCAATAAACAATCACTGAGCTGGGAAACACCAATTAATCACAAAGGGTTGACTGCCAAGCCACAAACTCCCTCAAAGGGGCCCCCTAACCACTCTGTTAGTCTACAATGACCAAGTGATAGACTAACCACAGTACCTGATGACTGCCTAGGAAAAGGGGACATTACAAACAATGTATGTTTAACATAAACCCATGGACATGAAATGGATACAAGATACATAAAATTGCTCACATCTTTATGGGTTTTCATGATTTGATTTTGAATGTTGAATTTATTTTCTCTCTATGTTTCTACCGAATATCGATGGATTCAATTTGATGTTTCTAACGAATGTTGAAATTTGATTTTCATTCACCGAATGTCGAAGCATTCAACAAGTGCTTAAACCACTAATATCTGGCTGATGGTGAGGTAATCTTGTCTGGTCAATGCGCACAAATTCATACTTTGCAAGAATTTATTATCAATCAAGCACAATATTCTTTGTAGATCACATCATCTCACATTTAGATTGTTGATGAAGGGCATAGTGGAGATTGGTTTTAAGTTGCATTTGTCCATTCAAAGAATGGTGTATAAAAGGATTGAAGATGAACTTGGATTCACTCTTGTTTCTCTAACCCTTACTCTTCTTTTTTTTAACACATGGTGTTAGTTTAAGATTTTAATGATAAGATTCAAATCTTAAAAGACGGTAAATTAAATAAGTTTTGTACATAATTGTTCATCTCATTTTTACATAATTATGGTTTTCAATAAAAATGAGGATTTGCAATGGTTAATAGTGTTTCAATTTCACTAAATGAGTTTCATTTTCATAATTATTCTAACAATCACATAGCTCCTTGAACAAACCAGACAAAGTGTTCTCCAATTGAGGGATTTTGGTAAACCTTTTTATTATTTGATTAATATTTGATGAAGACTCTTGAGGCTAACCACCTTTAAGTACGGGAACGACCTTTGTCATTCCATGTCATTCCACTCTGTAGGTTTCATGACTTACAAGTAAATTAATATGTCAAAACCTACATCAATACGACTTAGACTTAAAATGTCATTTCCTTTTCAAATGTGCAACCGTGACCTCCTACCTTGGCCAATTTCTCTCACCAAAATTATATTCTTCTAGTAAGGTGCATCTCCTCAATTAGTTGTGTGATCAACATTGGGCTTACACTTTGACTTTGAAATTCACTTTGTCATTAACTATGCCCCATTCTCCACCATCATGAATTTGCTTCAAGGTCATATTTGTTAATTTGCAAAGATACAAAGAGAAACAAGAAATCATGGCATGAACTAACAAGGCAAAATTTGAAATATAATAGTTTGAATGGACAAAAATATGGAGTTTTAACTTTAAAACTTGACACAATACAAAAAGTTCATATGGGTACACAAGCATTGGCTTTGTTTGGAAACCCTAGCATATACTTGTGGCATAGGCAAACAGTAAAATCTCTAGATATGTAGTAGACTGATGCATTATCAATTGGGTACAAAATCAAACTATTTGTAAACCATCTAAAAGATCACCCATGAAACCTGAATTATAAATACATCACATCACAAAAGGGGAAATAGAAAACATCATAGCAAACATATGTTCCCTAGGGACACATCCCCTACCCTTTTGGACATGTACCCATATTGAGAACATTCTAGGATGTAGGGATGCCTCGGAAAAGTCCCCCCACTATTCCCTAACCCTTAAAGTTGATTGGATACGTCTTGAAAATGGATGAGAAATGGCAATAACAATTGGGGGCAACCAACCGTTAATGTCCCTAACCCTCCCCTCTCAAAAAAAGTTGACACTTCAAAAAAAATTGCCCAAGTTCAATTAAAAATCAAAATAATGGCTTGTTTTGTGGACCCCATGCCACACCCAACCCTAAATGTACAAAACATAGCCCCCTTATCCATTCCAAACCAAAAAAGAAATGCAATGGCAATGTTGAAGGAAAAAAGATATTGTTGATTATTTGAAGAGTAAAGCAGCACAGTGCAATATCAGTGCACAATGAGCGCTAAGGAGTAGGGTAGTGGTAGAGGTAAGTGTATGTTTCTTTTTTTTCAAAGCTTCAATGAATTTTTTTCATTTATTTTTAAATTGCACTTGCAATTCTTTTTTTCCCCAAAACAACATGGGCAGCAACAATGATAGTAGTGAACATGAAATGGAAGAAAGAAACATAAGAGTTTCAAACTCAATTGGGGGTTCATTAGGGTGTAAGGCTGATGTGGATGAACGAGGACAATCAAATAGCCCATATGAGTAACCTTCCACCCTCTGAAAACCTTATGAAAAGGACACTTTCAAACCCTTGAAAACTCTACTTCAGTTTGCAACAACTCTAGACAAATACAAAAAAAAAATATTCAAGAGAGAATAGAGTATGGTTGTGTCATATTTGGACAAAGATTTTAGTGGGAGTCACATTAGGGCATATAGTCACCTCTTGGGCATATTACAAACTGTACTGTCCCACCCCAGGTGACCACTTACAAACTCAATTTTCAGCCTGCGGGTTATTTGTTTGCTCTTCAAAGTTCTTGTCTGGTTTTGATTTTCAAATGACAATTTGCCAGGAGAAATATGGGATTGCATATAAATAAATACAAGAGAGAACTACTGGAGCAAACAACTAAAATGATTTCAAATCTGATTTATTATTGATTTGCAAATACAATATACACAGTCCAGATTTGCACAACGCTTAAGAAATAACTATATCATCATACCCAGAAATATAGACAAATTGAAGGTCTGAGAATGCATATCAGCAGCTGGTAATCACTCCGTAATGCACATCTGGCACAAAACATGTTTCTTCAACTTAGAATCCATACCAAAGCTGCCATTTGCTAGCCGCCCCAAATGAAGGTGGATTGCTGCCTTTACTTTAGGCGTTTCAGCCTAAGAAACTCACGCCAGCCCTAGAAGAGGCTGTACAGCCCAGCAAACCCTCTAACCAGCAATGTTAATCTTTCACGTGGCAATGTAGATGCTAGCAACAATTAATATGGCCCTTTCAATGTTTGATCTTTGATAAATAAGAAACTTCTGAACAAACCCTTGCAATTTGGTGTAGATAAGTTCTTCAAATATGCACAATATTACTCCCACGTGGCTGTAATGAGTGGCTTTAACAATTATATAAGCCACAGCAATTATAAAATCTGATCACAACAGAATTCTTCACAAACCCTTGAAACTTCTGAAATAAACTCTCCAAATAAGCTCAATGTAGCCTCTGATATGAAGCCACCAAATAATGCAAGCTTCAGATGGTCTTTCACACCCTCAGGTAGCAAGAACAAAGAAGAAACTCCATTCTCCAATGCCAAGAATTCTGAAAACCCTAGGTTTCCACCTTCAAGAGCCAACCTCTCCAAAAAGCACAAACTCCAATATCTTCAAATGATCAAAATCATGCCTTCATTTGCTTTTGATGGCCTTTATATACTCTCCAAATGGGTCGAACTCTTTTAGAAGCTTTTAATGATTTAAATGATATAATTTATTAGCCATGATAACTTCATAATATTTTCCACAAGTGGGCGCCCAAGTCCTTGCTTTTCATAAATGACTTTAATGACTTAAATGCATCCCTTTTAATAACTTGACTTTATTTTCATTAAATGACATTTTAATAATAAAGTCAAATTAAGTCATTAAATGCTCTCACTTTAAATCCCCTTTAATTATAAAGTCACATGAAGTCAATATAAAAATCCTTTTAATTAATTAATTATTATTAAAGTAACACTTTAATAATAATTAAATGTCATAACTCCATTAATAATCATTATGTAATGATTCTAACTTCACCACTGGCACCCCTGATGCAGACTCTGTCCATTTGGATGCCTTACTAAAAATAGTAAGGGTCCCTCTCTACATCCCATTGACTTACTATAAATAGTAAGCCCCTCAAAACGGAACCAGAAACCTCTTAATAGCCTAGCCTCAAAATATACCGACAATCTAGAGAGGTAAACACTACCATCTGCCACCTAAAGAGCTCCATAACGCCCAAACTGGACCCTCTAATCCACCATACTAGCCTATGAGGGTCAACTGATAGGCTAATCCTTTGAACTCTGATGCTCACGAAAATGGGGACATTACACAAACTCAAGGGTTAAGGTTTGTCCAAAAATAAAGACAGTTGAGAAGGCAAAGGTTAATGTCTATGGAAGATGAAGCAACGTCTAAGGGCATGCCAATGCCAATAGATTATGTGCAATCAACTATGCCATCCATGGTTTCTAGTGGTAATGGTGATGTTTCTACAAGAGAAGAGAGAAAGATTAGTGGTAGTGAGAGGGCAAGTACAATTGTAGGTATGTTAAATATTCAATCACAAGAAATGACTAAGTCTTCCATTGCCAAATTTTTCTTTGCCCATGCCATTCCATTTCATGTGGCACATTCTCTTTATCTCAAACAAATGTCCAAAGATGCAATTTATGTTGTTCCTTCATTTACCCCTCTAAAAATATCAACTGTGCACTAACCTCTTTGATAAAACAATATTCTAAGGTCAATTTGTTGATGGAGGACATGAGACAAACTTGGATGAGGACAAATTGTGCTCTATTGTCATGGATGGGTGGACCAATATTAGACATCAACCAATCATCAACATCATAGTCACATGTATATGTTGCTCTTATTTTCTTAGAGTTGTTAATTGTTAAAGGAAATGCAAGGATGAAAACTTTCAATTTCAAATTTTGAGAGAGACAATTGAGGGGACTTCAAATATTGTATAGATGGTCATTGATTTTGCACATGTGCACATTAGTTGGCATGATGGTGAAGGATGCTTATAAGCACATTTTGGATCGCATGTTGTATTCATGCTTTGAACAATGCATTAAAAGGAATAGGAAAGATAGATTTGATGAAGGAAATGGTGGCAAAACCTAGAGATAATCAAATGTTCATTTGCAACTATCACATCTCACTTGTTCTCTTCAAAACATTTTCAAGGAAGGAATTCCTAAAACTTGTAAAGACTAGATATGCAAGTTCCTTCATTTTGTTAGAAAGGATGGTTTGAGGTGTAGGGGGCTCTATAGTTGATGATGCTTAGTCCAAAGTGGGGTAGATAGCATGATGCAAACACTACTAAGGAAAAAGCTAAAAAACTAGAGATCCTTGATGATAATTGCTGGTTCACTATGAGGTAAGAGAATACTAATTTTTTTATTAAATTATTAATGTTTGTAACTTGATAATACTATTCATTTTTGTATTAGCATTCACTCTTTGTCATTTGATTCTGATAATCTGATTCATTGTTGAAATTTTTGTTTGCAGATGTGTTTTCTCCTTCATCTAACCGATTGTAAATGTCATAAATATGTTGATACAAACTCTCCTAATTTTGTAGAGATTTATAAGACATTTAGTACATGCTTTGGTAAATAAAACAAGCAATTTATGACAAGAATCTTAATTTAAAATTATATGTGCAGCATATCCATCCCATTGTGACACAATAGTGGAACACCATAAACGGCCTACTTCATATGTCAACTTTCTCAGAGAATGACAATCACTTCACATTTTACTTGATCTTCTTCACATGTCACTTCAACAAATTCTAAAATAACTAAGATTAAACATTATTTCCTGAAAAAGGCTAGAGTTGTTGAAGAAAGACCTCCATTACTTGCATTTGACTTTCCAAGTCTACAATGTGTGTTGATGACAAACCTTGTGCATACAACACTCATTCAATTTCAACAAATGAATTAGCTAGAACATGGTCTAATAAACCCTCAAGTTTTGAATCTCCTTCAAGCACCGGATCATCATCAACAAGAACATGTTGGAAAAAGATGCCAATTCTAGGAAATAAACCCTACAAATTATCCTCAAATAATGATTATAGGCCTTGGGCAAACTAAATCTCGTCAAGTCCATTATGATAATCCTCTTCAAAGAAGTCATCTATTAGAGGAAGTAAACATGTAGATTCTTCATCTATACTTTCACTACTATTGTCTTCTACCACAAGGGCCAAAGTGAGAACATGATTTTTTGAAAGCATTTCTTGTTATTTGATCAATGACACTCCTTCCAACGTATCCAATTATGGCATCAACCCACTGTCAATTGTTGTACGTTTAACTCTTTGGTTCTACATTGACATGTACAAAAGATGTTGAAGATGAGGATGAATTGAAACTTAAACGAAAATTAATTGTATCTTCTATTAATGACTTGCACTCAATATGCTTCAAGAAGATATCAAGATCCAAATGAATCCTTCAAATGTATTTTCGATTTAAGGTGCATCATAGGGCTATATTATCTTCAAAATATTATTCTTCATCTAACTTTAATCTTTCCTCAACATCATGAAAAATAACATCCCAAAATTGAAATTTCTTTTTAAAATTGCTCTCAAAATTCAAAGAACTTGAAGTAGCAACTTCCTCAAAGAAAGTAATATCTAGGTCTTCTAACAATGGATTTAGATATTGAAGAAAACATCAAATTCTAGCATGTGATTCTCTTTCTTCATTAGATATCACATCAATGTGTGATTTGACCTCCATTAAAACATCTAGTGTAAGCTCTTTGAACAACTCTTCAAATGAATAAAAGAAGCCATTTAATTCATTGTCTTCTCTAGTTTATTTGGCTTCTCGTCGGCAACTTTGCTTCTTAGATGTTCATGTGACTTCATCCTCCTCAAAATATATGGATATTTGTGTAATATCAAACTATTCTTCCATCAACAATCCCTCTTCAACCTCAAAGAATTTGAGCAAAGTAGGAAGAATATCCACTTCTACTGGGTATTGCATTGCAAGAAAATTAAATTAATTAATTAAATTCTTTGAGGTTGAAGAGGGATTGTTGATGGAAGAATAGTTTGATATTACACAAATATCCATATATTTTGAGGAGGATGAAGTCACATGAACATCTAAGAAGCAAAGTAGGAAGAATATCCACTTCTACTGGGTATTGCATTGCAAGAAAATTAAATAATTCAAGTTTGTTATTAAATATATACCATCACAAAGTCACCATCAAGATTATTTATAAAACATTGAAGATCAGCCAAACACCCTTGATTTTTATTTGAAGAAGTCAAAAGTTGTGTTGACCTTTGCGTTTCAAGACAACTTCTTCCATCATGTCGATCCATTCCATGGAACATGCAATATGTCCATGAAAGAAAAGAAGCTTCTACTAATTGCCTTGTTGTCCAAAAGTAGACAAATAAGATATATCCTTGATATTATTGATGAAAGAGCTACATCCTAAGTCACCAAGTTCGAATTTGAATTCAAGTTCAACAACATTGAAATTCGGATGAAATTCGACAAGGAAAAAATTTGAAAAGTAAAAAATTCGGATTAAATTCGCCTTATGTAATTTTATTTTATTTTTTTTATAAATATAAGTAATATATCCACAAATAATAATAAATATAACAAAATACTAAATAGTAAATAATAAATATAAAATATAATAGAATACATTTTTAATCAAATATAATAGTAAATAATAAATACTTTAATACATTATACAAATATGTCAAATATTAATTTTTAATATAAATTTAGTAAATAATAAATATTTTAATACATTATTCAAATATGTTAAATATTAATTTGTATAAAAAAAATCTAAAATCTAAATAAAACATAAGTGAACCTTAAATTAAAATAATAGTAAATAATAATACAAATATATTAAATATTAATTTTTAGTATAAATTTAATATATATAAAATAATAAAATCAAATCTAAGTAAAACATAACCAAACATTATAAAACAATGCATGAAAAAAAATGAAATGAAACCTAAAATCTTAAGCGGCTTACCTCGCAGCGACACCAACGGTGAAGGATTTGCAAGGCGACGTGAAGATTTCATGCAGGGAAAAGTGCAAACGATTTCTGTCGCAGACAACCGCCAATGCCAAAAGTTTTGTCACCTTCAGTCACAGACAAACGCTAAAATCTCCCACCTTCAGTCACAGACAATCGCCAACGCTAAAATTTCTCCTTCAATTGAGAGATGTAGCTTTCAAGCGTGTGCTGTGTTATTTATAAGGAAAACCCATCTAAAATCTCTAAAAGTTTGCTCTATTAAAATGTATTTTAACAGAACTGGAGGCTTTTTTTAATTCCGTATGAATTTTTGACGAATTTGAACGAATTTCATGCAAATTTATCAAATTCGCCGAATTTCGAATTTGAAGGTTGAAATGCAACCAAGATGTGACTATTTGCTATTGGATTGAAGCGTGCAAAAAAATTATCGCCTATCAACTCCCAACTCATGATAGAATCAGCAAAAAGATGGTGAAACCAATCAAATACTACATGTTGTAATGTTTCCACAAACAAGCAAACCGCAATATCTTCATGTGCCAAACTTGAAATTCCACATGTGATGGTAAAGGGTGAAATATGCTATAATCATGATGTTGTCTGCCATCACCATAGAATTTTGGAAAATTCTCTCTTGATCCATGAAGAAGCTCACGATGTTTTATCAATGCCAAAAGATAAATCTGATTTCCCTATGGCAATAATGGAGGTGGGTGATTATTGTTCATGTAGTTACCCTCCAAATCTGTTACATCACTTCTGCCTTGAACATGATTATGGCAATGAAATTATGGTCATTATGTTAGTTGTGATTAACTGCTTTTCATGAGAATGTGAAATTGGGAAAAGAATTTTTAATTTATATGTTGTAACTACAAATGTGAATGATTTTCTTATATATGTGAAAATGAATGTGTTGATGAGTTTAAATTTAAAATATATGTATATATGGCAAGAACGGTCTAACCCTAATTCTTTATCAAGTGGTTGCAGGATTGCCAACACCTTGAGGGAAAGGGAAATATCATCAAGGAGAGGGCATAGTTAACAAGGATCAAATTAATCATCAATGCTTGAGTCAGTGTAAGACAGTTATATCGAAGTCATAACCTTGGCTATAAATCATTTAATTAAATTATAAGAAAAATAAGTCAATTAAGTAATATATATATCTTCGATCTCCTCTTAAACGCATTTTTGGTAATATAAAATGAAATTAAATAATTAATTAGAACATTGGATTATCTTTTCAAGTCGGGAGTTGTGAGGAGGCAAGGTCCGTTATGTTGTGGAGGTAACCTCCACCACCTTAGCCTCTCTTCTTGATCGAAACATTCAAGAAGAAGGCATGCGGACTCATTTGGATGGTCGTCTTGCCTTGGTTTTTCTTCACTTGTACATTCTCCTCTTTGGTGGTTGGCTTTCCTCGTCATTTTGGCTTTCGCATTTTGCATTCCTTTTGATGGGTATTCTGTGTCAGCTTGGGGGATCAATTTTTCTTGCTTCATTCTCGAATTTACCTCTATCACAACTCAAAATCCTTTCATTCTTTGTAACTATATTCTACTTGCTTAGAATCTTCAACCAGTACCCACATTCGTTGGTTTTGTCCCTCATTTCCACTCTCTTTATATCCTCTTTCCCTGTCGGCGTCCATATAAGGCGGCTTCCTTGGCTAATCTTACTGTCGAGCATATCATGGAAAGCAACACATCTTGTTCGAGCTCCAGCTTTAGGTGGAAATAATTCAATTTATGGAGTAAGCCATCTTGCAACTCATCTGACCAGCAAAGAATCTCAGAGGCATTGTTGCCCTATCTAGTTCGTTGGAGGAAAGATCCCAGAGTTATATCGAGCTTCAAACTTAACCAGGCACGTGAGATAAGAATCCCTCTTCTTGCTTATTCGTGATTTAAGAATAGTTCAATAAAACCGATAGTGGTTTTGCCTTGATCTGTAGTGCGAGCATTTAAATCTTACTTTGAGAATGTTTTCTTGATATCAAATCTTGGGTAATCTTTGTGCCATTATGTCGATTACTTTTCTCAACTGGATATGTTTATGTCAAGTTGTCGACTTTGCAATCACTATGCTCTACGTATTCTCCTCTTTTTCTCTATTAAATTTCGAAGCCAACTCTTTACTCTACATCTCAGTTACGAACCTGGTTGGGTTTTTGATCTTATAACTCTAGTGCCCTATTGTGAATTCATAACTTCTTTCAAAAGTTAGATAGCGTTCCTCTTCTTTCCGTATAATTGAAACACTTCATGCTCAATTGTTTCCAATTCTTGAATTGGGTCTAACCCCGAAGCTTTTCTTATGTCTTTTAGAAGAAATTAAATATGCAGATGTTAAGCTTAAGAACTTTTCTTCATCAATTAAGCTGTTATACTATCCCTTGGGATTATGAAATGAACCAATTAACCTTGAATGTGGGTCAAAATATGAAATGAGTCAATATTTATATTTATACTCAGATGTTAATGAAATAATGTCGAGCAAGGGTGAGAGTGTTGACAGCACGAGATACGTGCTCTTTATTGATAAAAATCCTCGGCCAAGGTTATGCTTAGATTAAGCATTTGTCAGCTATCAAGAACCAGATATACCCTGGTCAGAGTGATCTTTCTAGTTAGGAGTTACCTATAGTAAAGGATCAACCAAGTAGTATAGGTTCTCGACACCAGGCTCAGATGGCGTAATGATATTATGTGATCTTTTATTGATTACCCTCGTGAAGGGTCGGGTTTCTTCAGTTGAAGAAACACAGGAGACCAGTAGGTCTTTGGTTGGGCAGAAAAGCCCTTGATGATATTTCTTTTTCCCTTGAAAACAAAAGAGTCCTGAGCAAGCATTCCAGCAGGAATGCCTTCAGACTGTACTTCCTTGTAACTCTTTCTCTCTCTCTCTTAATTTCAGTTATAAATACTTAGCATGTTATTTCAAAACTGAATTAAATGCTCTTTTCATTTCGAAAGTAAAGAAAAGTTATTATCCTACTGTGATTTTCGATTTCATGTATACAGTTAATTGTTTCCTTTTCAACTAAAATTGAAAACTAAAAGTTAGTTGATGAATTGAATATGTAGGTATTGATCAAATTGTTGATCTTTTCCATTCGTTATTGCAAAGGAAACCCTAGTATGAAAACTAGTTAGTTACATTTCAGCTGAAATTGGTAGTTAGTTTCCATTCTTAAATTGTAGATTAGTTAGAGTGTTACAAAATCAGCCATTGTTTGTAGTGATTCTTCTTTTGAAGCCGAAAACATGTCAAGCTCTAGTACAATTGTTGAAGAATCTTTAAACCCTAAACCCTAGCAAAAGGAAGAATCTTATTTTGATATCTTTAAACCCTAGTTGTTTTCCTTGTATGAAAATTGAATTAACTTTGTCATCTTTTTAGTGAAGTTAAAAGATGAAACCAGTGGTGTAACAACCAATTTACAAGATGCATTTAGATGCTGTAAAACCTTGAAATTCCTGAATAAAACCCTTTGTAGAAGACAAAAACTCTCAATGACATTCCACTGAAATCATACACAATCTGATGAAAAACTCTTTGAGACTTAATCACTCAACCAAAAACACTGAAGAATTTCATGGAAAATTTGCAGTAGATGACTGAAAACTCATTGATAGTGACAAAGAGCTTGCTGTGGTCAGGAGCCTTCTAAATAAGTAGGCGAAAAAGAAATATAAAATGAATAAAGTGTCACTATGATCACTGCTGAAAGGATGAAGAACAGCTCTCGGAAAAGATCACTGCTCTGCTGAACATCGATGATGGCACTCTGTTGTTTTGTATTCTGTTGTACCTTGGACTCTGCTATCAATTCACTAATGTTGTAGGCAACCGAATGTCAAAGGAAACTCGCTCAATGTGAATGTCAAAGCCCTGTTGATCTGCTACAAGGAAATCTGATGCTGATATAAAGAACTGATCTGCTAGTTTCTGCTAAAAATTCTTTACCAATCTGCTGTTTAAAACTGTTCATAGTGAACCCTATTTTTAGCACGCCTCTATTCATAGGTTTTGAACAAGCCTTCCATCATAGTCAGCCATCTATACACAAGGGCACACCCATATAGGGATCACGGAGTGTGATTCGAAACGTTGATTCAAAAAAGCTTACACAATCGAATCCAGAAACAACTATTCATACTCTTATGGATTGTGGAAATCTAATAACTTTCATAGATAGCATTTCAAACTTGATTTTTCTTTGCTCAGAGGACACCTCAACACATAAAAACAGTCATGAAATTTGAAAACAGAATTCTTTGATGAAGAGTGTGTCTGTGCACACCTTAACACATAAAAACAGTCGTAAATTTGAAAACAGAATTCTTTATGTGCACCCATGCACTGCAAATTAGAATTCTCTTCACACATGAAAGCACTTTCTCTTTACTTAGGCACACACCTCTACATGTATTTTAGATTTTGACTTTGCACTTTTGGATTTCCCATAGACAAGCAATGAATTACAATTTCGGACTTTTTTCCAAATTTGATAATCTTTACTCATAGGCAAACGCCTATGCATTAGATATACATGTTTGATTTGACATGCAATTTCCCTTTACTTAGGCACACACCTCTGCATATAAACATCACTGATTTTCAAAGACGGGAATTCCTATATCGAAGTGTGCACCTTCATATACAAACATGTTATTTGGTTTTTTAAAGTAGAAGTTCTGCTTGTAGGTGCGCCCCTTAAAAAGGCATCCAATTTCATACCCTATGCAGAAAAACCCTAATGAGACATGCATCTGTCTTCTCGTGTTAGTAATTTTTCTGATTTTGAAATTGAAATCAATACCCTTATTGAGGTGCACACCTCATAACATAATGTGTCAATCTGATATTGAAAACCTATTTCCCTCATACAGGTGTGCACCTATATGTGACTTGAAAACTAACCTTTAGTGTTTTTTATCCCTTGTCAGGTGTGCACCTAACAGTGCATTTCTGATTTTCACTTTGAGTGCTCATTTTTCCTTTGTCAAGTGTGCACCTAACAGTGCATTTCTAATTCACACATTGAGTGCTCGTTTTCCCTTTATCAACTGTGCACCTAACAATGTAATTTTTCCTTTTGAAAAATCTAAATCATTTCTCCTTATATAAGTGTGCACCTGTCAATGTGAATCAATCCTTATGACAAGTCAACATAACTCTGCCTTATCAGGTGAGCACTTGGCAATGTAATTTCAAACTTAGATTTGAAACGCCATTTCCTTCATAGAGGTGCACTCTTAACCTCCTGCCTTGGCCAATTTCTCTAAAAAGAGCTATCTTTCTTCTAGTAAGGTGCATCTTCTCAATTAGGTGTGCACTTAACATTGGATTGCATTTCAACTTTGAAATTCACTTGTCTTTACAGAGTTCTTCACCCTGGTGAATTTGCTTGAAGAACACGTCTACTGGTCTGCAAAGATACAAAGAGAAACAACAAAACACAGCATCTACCAACAGGGCAAAACTTAAAATATGACCTCTTGAATGGACAAAAGACAAGGTTTTAACTCCAAAACTTGACACAAAATTTTAAAAAATTGTACATGTACAAACAAAGAACATCCAGTCAGAAGAATTATGCATTAGATTCTCTAGCCAATCTGCTTAAGAGGAATATAGTGTACTTGTATTTTTTAAGAATTTCATGAATGCAGCGACTTGAATTTTGAATAAATCTTCTTTTCTAAGGGAACCCAAGTCTTGTTTAAAAACTAGTGATTGTTGATGATTTAACCAATGAGTGTACATGAGAATCACCTATACTTATTTCTAGTACTGCCTCCAAAATAGTAAGCATGACATCAAAAAATTCAAGGCTAAAGTTTAAAATCCCATGCGTATATATAGTTCTATCTTCTGACCGTGTGTGTCTTAGCATTGGAATGCTTGGCATAAAATTGTAATCAAGGAACTGGTTGCAGCCACAAGCCCTGAGCCAACAAGAGGATCATGCACATCTATTTTCAATAACTCCCTATTCCATCTAGTTGTGTCTAGGTAAGCATGTCCATGTCATGCACTTCCTTGACTTCATTCAACATATTAAAGGGTTTGTGCTTTATTCAGTACTTCATCTTGAATGTTTGTCAATAATAGCATGAGGTGGGAGGCTGATTTCCAAGATTACCAATTTTCATTTTAGTTCGGACCCTAACCTCTCTTGGTGCAGTAATTAAAGCTAGTTGTTCAATCAAGCAACCAATCTGTGAACAATTAACCACTACCTATCACAAAACCTCCAACACTAAATTACGACTATCTACTAACTGCCAAACTAACCATAAACCAACCACCACCAGAGCTTAATAAGCCACTACAATTAACTGACCTCTAGACTAATCCCTAGCACTCACAATGCAAGGTCCTGGTGCATGACTATATAGAAACATTTTAAGCACCAACAAGCTTTCCTTTGAAAACCTAACTTTCACTACAGCCCAATACATGTGGGATAAAAGCCTCACATATTAAGCCACTTAGTCTAATTTCCTCTTTCACCACCTTGCCTAGATTTTCACTGTCACCACTTGCTAAGCATGACCCAACCACTTAAGAAATGACGTCAGTTAACTAATCATCAAATTAACCCCTGGCAGCTAGTCACCCTCCAAGGTAGACCATAGAGCATGCTCAACGGATTACACTTCAAACATCAACAAACTTTCCTTTTAAACTCCACTCCCATTGCTGCTAATACATGTGGGATTAAAATCACATGTTTCATGTTAGCATCTACCACAAATTCTTACTTCAACCTCTTCCACCAAGCACTATCATTCATTTTGGTTTCCCCCTTGCCACTGCTCTTTATTTTTCCACCTTAGCTCACTATCAAAACCTTTGTTTGCTGCTTCTCTTATCTCCTCCACTCACCACCAATCAAAATTCTCATTGCTGCCACTTTGGCTTCCTGCTCATCTGCTGCTCACCACTAACCCTGTTTCTAGCTACCAAAGTTTCAAGCAGAGAAAGGTGATCAGAGACAAGCATTCTCCAATTTTAATGCTGAGAATTCAAGTATGCAAAGGCATTTAGATCCAAAATGATGTTCCCACCAAAAATTGAGAAGTCTAATTTTTATTTATTTACAACTATGTGTAGTCAAAGCCTATGCCAATGGCACATGGTAAGGCTTCATCTCCATGCATTTCATATTTGAGCTAGCAAAAAGGTACGTATGTTAAAAAATTCCAATCACAATGACTAATTACCTAATGCTTTGAAAACATTGAATTAATCACACAAATCATTGAAATTCAAACTACGAAAATGAAAATGGAAGCATACATAGATAATTACACCTTATAACATGTTTTTTATTCCTTTAAAAAATGTACAAGTAAACCTCCACAGCTAATATAACTCACAATTTCACGAAAACCAGCTTGTATCTTTCATTCAATTTTCCAGTCCTTCAAAAATCTTAGTCTTTCAGTCCTTGGAAAGACAATCTGAACGAAATGCTTACAATCTTCTATCTTGCTCCTATTTTTACACTAATTCAGCTAAAAATTTAATCTTACAAAGTAGCAATCTTATCTCATGCAGGAGATGACTTGGAAGATAAGTCTAAATCATAGAGATTATCTACACTTTATTAGACTTATTTAGCTAAATAAAAGACTTTCACTTTAGTCACTAAAGAGAAATACAAAATAGGCTAACTTGAACCACTTGAATTTTTCCCTGCATGTTCACACTAAACTTGTGTGGAAGTTTCTATATAAGCTAAAAACTCAACAATGCAAATCATAAAGAACATGACAATTCATATCCCTCCACATCCTCTCACCTTTCTTCATTTTAAGCTAACTGGGTCTGCAACCAACCATTATTCATCTCCTTATGCTCTCTATCATCCTGATGATGGATCACAGAGTGTGATCCGAAACATTTATTGATGCAAAAAATTCAATCACAATCAAAATCCAGAAACAGCAAAATTGATGACAATTCATAGCTGTTGCCACACAAAAAATGTATCCAATTAACAACCTCTTGCAATACAAACAATCTATCACTTTCAAGGAAACTCTAATTGTTGCATGTCCCAACTGTGATGTCCTCAACTCAAGCCATGTGGCTTAACGATACATGGGCTGTCCTTTCCTTGGATTACCCAAGAGGAAGAGGGTGTAGAGCATTATTAGGTAAGTGTGGAGTCTTTGGCTTGTATCCTATTCTTAATTTAAGTTGTGTCACGTCTTTTTATGCAACTTAAGTGATTCCTAGCCTAAGTATCCTATTCTATTCTTAAGTTGTGGGCACATCTTTTTATGCAACTTAAGTGATTCCTAGCCTAAGGACTTAAGTTTTTCCCCTTTTTAAGTTTAATGACTTAAGGGACATGAACATTAAGTGATTTTATTAAACATGTCCCAAAAAGGTCAAGGAGGGGTAAGGCATTTCAAGGAGCCTATTGGCTCACTTTTTAGGGATTTTATTTGGAGCATTGGATTGAGTTGGTAATGGATCAATGGCTGAGGTTAAATCCTTCTTTTGGGAGTCATTATATAACATTTTAGGATTCTTTTGGAGCTCATTATGTTATCAGTATTTTCTTTATTGCTGCTGCAATCTTTGGCTTCAGATTTGAAAACCCTTGAGTATCCCTGGTTTCGGAGAGACATATGGGTTCCCCCTAATTAGAAGTGTATGTTTCAATGGAAGGGCTTTGGTCTGTGATGCCCTAGCACACCATTTTCAGAGCTGCCTATTCTTATCAGGTTTTGGAGACCATTTTGAAGGTGTGGTTCAGAAATATCAAAATCAGATTTAGATAACCTACAGAAAAATTCCTACATTTCCTGGAGCATCCTTGAGGCTAGCATTAGCAAGGACAAGGGTGACGTCTGGGTGAGACCCAATGCCGATTTTCTAAGGGTTTTGGCAGGGACAGCTAGGGTTTTGAAGGCATGTTTGAGGCATTTGAACATTAACCTGTGTACTTGATGGTCATATTCATCTCAGAAAATGTAAGGAAAAAATAATGTAAGCTATTTCTGAAAGTGCTGGGCAGTTTTTAGTGTGTTTTCTATAACTTTTTGTTATTCAGAAATTTCTATTAATTAGCAGGAAAAGCAGAAAAATATTCTGTGCATAGATCTGAGTTTGTTGAAGGCTTATCTATTTGCAAACAAAACTTCAGAATTTTCTATTGCATATTTTTTTAGGTATTGTGTTTTTTCCATTATCCCTATTTAGGGATATTACACCAACACTTGCGTTGACCGTCTTTAGATGCTGATCATTACTTAAAAGTTAAAATCATCATATAATTCAACACAGAGAATGACAGCATAAATTTCAACAAAAGGTAAGGATGAATGTTGCAGGAGTAGGACTTTATACAGTAAGGCAAAAACATTCAGTAAAGAACTAAGCACGTGCTCTAAATAAGTAATGAAATAAGCAAGCAAGTAATTTTTTTATTTCTTCTAACAAGCTTCTCCCTCTTTCATCAATTGCTGATATTTTACCATCTAAACTTAAGTAATAGAAACATGTCAGACATTAAATGCACAATATAAATAAGTAATGAAATAAGCAAGCAAGTAATTTTTTTATTTCTTCCAACAAGCTTCTCCCTCTTTCATCAATTGCTGATATTTTACCATCTAAACTTAAGTAATAGAAACATGTCAGACATTAAATGCACAATATAAAAAATGGATATGATCCACAGATTTGGAATAATGTAAAGCCAATATGCTTTATACAAATAGCCCTACAGTAGAAAATACTGTATTCATCTATTCAGTGCTCACACCTCAACTTCTCTAATCTTAAGCTATCTTTCTATTCTTTCAAATGAGTCTTTGCATCTACTCCAACTCCAAGAGATCTTTAGAACACATCCAGAGAACTGTGTTAACATCTGAGGTACCTAACAGATACAGCATGCTCTCTATTTCTAATGCTGTAAACTCTTGTGTCTATGGCAGGGTCAAATCTACTCATTTGCATTAGAAGTTTTTGAGGCTTCTGTCCACACTATCGTATTTAACTTCTAAGTGATAATTATCAACCAATGCTTGTTTGCTTATCTAGTTATCAAGTTCTATAATTAAACACTGATACAGTGCCAAGTAGCTTCATGATGCCTTGCTGGACAAGAATTCTGCAATGAATTTTTGTACTTTGAATTACATACTTCCTATATGTTTTCTGCTATGCAAGAAAAATAACTCTTCATAAAATAGAAATTAGGAGATCGCTCATCAGATCAGGGAGCACTGAAAGAGTCATATTATGAGGGCGCTCATCAGTTCAAGTAGCGCTGAAAAGATCATATTATGAGGGCACTCATCAGATCAAGAAGCGCTGAAAGGGTCATGGATGTGGGTGATCAAACCTGTGAATTGGGGTCAACTAGCCTTGAAAAATATGTCATCATTCCTACAGAGTACTTTTAATATTGATGACATAAGGAGAGATCCTCCACACGCTAAAGGCAGAAAAAATCAAATATTGATCAACAATCCATAATTAGCAATGTTTGCATAGCTTCTAAGTAACTAAAAGAACATAACCACATACGGGAAGATTTAATTGAATACCCAGTAAGGTGAGAGAGTTATAACTTATATCTCTCATCACTTAGACTAAAGAATAAGTAATTAGAGTCTACCTCATAAATGGCATCCAATGCATAAAAATTAGCAAACTTCAAATAGACCTAACAGACCAGGTTGTTGATTGGAATATCTTTTACTTTTCAATCTTGCATTCACAAATCAATGTAAAGTCTGACCCTAACAAGCAAGTCCAAGTGTGTGACTCGACAAATTATAGAAATTATATGGATGTTTTTAATCATACCTCCGAACTTTAAAAATAACATGAACCTCCTGTTTGTTGTTTGAGGCAGAAGTGTTGTAGCTTATTGCCTTCAGTATTTCAGTTATAGCCGAGGTAAGATAGTTGTCAGTGGAATTCGATGGAATTTTGTCTGTACTAGATCCAACAACCAAAGGCTTCTGATCTTTCAATTCTTTACCATTTCCTGCAATGTCCTCTCCTTGGCCCCTCAAATTAACAGTGCCTGACAACGTTTCTTGGGCCTGTTGGTTATTGCTCTTGTCCTCTCTTTGCTCTGGATCCTGCTCATTCAAATCCAGTGCTTGCTTTACACGCCTTACATGACCAGATTTCCTTTTCTTTGCTCCAGTAAATTGGGCAACTTGGCTTTGTTTGCCGGAGTCATTTACCGTAACCCTTTGATCTGACTTAGAGTCATCCACTGGCATGTCTTTCTCTTCAGGACCTGAGGTAGCATCAGGATGAATCACCTCCTTCACTTCATGTTTTGAAATAGTTGTATCCTCCTTTGCATTTTGATTCTGTGAATTGCTTTCTTCCTCTACACTCTTCTCCACAACTGCATTCTGCTCTTCATCTTCTTTATTCTTGTTATCACCATCCTCTGGCAACTTAACTTGACTTTTCTCTATTTCATCTTTGTCTTCTGCAATCTGAGTTCCATCTTGTTTCTGGAGGATGCCTTGTTCAAGCGACTGGGGTATTATCTCTGAAGGGGTAACAACTTGGTTGCCTAAGGTAGATTTACCCCGTTTAGCCTTTGGCTTTGATTCAATCTTTGCCTCAGGCTCTGCCTCTGCCTCAGCCTCAGCCTCCTCAGCCTCAATATCTGCCTCTGCGTCTCCCTCCACCTCTGCCTCTGCCTCTGTCTGTGCAGCTTCGTCAGCACTCGACAAAGAGACACGCTTTCTTTTCTGATTAGAGACGGGACCTCCACCAGACTTGCGCTTAGGCTTCCTTCCAGGTCTTGGCAGGCTGCCACTACTGTAACTTGTAAGTGCAAAGCAATCGTTACCAAAAAGAAAGGAAAAACTTCATGGGATGTAAGCTTTTTTCATACAGTGCGATTATCCATAAAACAGCATAAAAAATAAATATATATATATATATATACCGTGATGGAAATCATTTTCTCAACTGCAAAAAAACATTACAACATGTACAGCGTGGTCTGGCGCCTATAGATTTTTTATTTATTTTTTAAACTCTTTGTATTATATGCTAATTACAAAGGAAAACAACAGATTATACTATAAATACAAGTAAATTTTCCCAAATATTACGCACATTTTCCAAAATACACGAAAACTGGGCCTTTGTTTTGGGGGAGAATAAATTGATAATTGGTTGAAATCTAAATTTCAAATTATATATATGTAAAAATTAGCTGAAAGTCATACTCAGCTAGACTGGGACAAAAACAATCACAAACCCCTCTTCCTTTTCGGCACATCATGTAGCAGCCAAATAAACGAAAAAAAAAAGATCACAAATCACGAACCTTTCTTCAAAATCTTTTAATATTTCACCACAGGATTTAACGTTTTCATAAGGCTCCCATGTATTTTGACTCTCAGGCCATCCTCGCCTGCAACAATATTCCAACAAGTCAAAAAAACAACCAAAAACCCCAAAACTCAAGCTACCATCTGGGTACATAAGTACCAGCAATTATAACTTACCACTTAACTAAATATTGCACCCGCCCCTGCAAAACCCGAAAAAATAAAGTAACCCAGATCAGCAAATCTTGCTTTCAACCCTTGTCCTCCATAAATATAAACTTTAAATGCGCCCCCCCTAAAAAATATATATATGATACCTTGCGGATTCGTTTTTTCCTGATGCTTTCAACCTCGTAATACTCTCCCGAAAGCATTTGTCCATTTTCAGATTGTTCTTCTTCGTTGTCGTCCTTCTCCTGGTCTGGTTGTTCCTCTTCGTTTTCGTCTTCATTTTCTTGTTGCTTTTCAATTTGTATGTCCTCGGCCGTGTGGGTGTCCTTGTCTTCCTGTTTCTTCCTGCCCTTCCTCGCCTTTTTACCGCTGCTGGACTTCATTGTGCCGGGCTCTGGCTCTGCCGATGCCTGCTCTTTCTCTCTCTATCTATGTATATAAATCTCCTCCAAAAAAAAAAAAAGAGCAAAAGGAGCTGCCAAAGTTCAAACTCGTTATTTTGGCTGCAGTCTATAATCCAGTTCCCCTTTTCACCTTGGAAGAGCGCAACGAGCTAGCTTTACATGCGCATTTTCAAGGTTTTGTCACTACATACGAGCTTAAATAGCTACAACGTGATAGCCTCTTCCACTTTCAACATAAATAATGTCCAAAAACATTTTTAAACGGCGTTTGAATTAAAAAATGTGGATTGGACCATTGTTTGGAATTTTCTTTGGGGTGGGACGTTGCGTTGCTTTATTTGGGTATTTTTGTTTGCTAAATCTTGATGTCCGACTTACAAGTTAGGATGGTTACCGATACAACATTCCAATATTTGAAAACTTTAGCTTTCACAAGTTAGTACTTCAACAAAGGGTTGTAAAGTTTATATTCGATGTATTTGGAGTGTATCCAAAATTTGTTTTTAAATTTTGTTTTGTTTTCAAAAGATTAAGGAGTAAGTAGGTAATATTAGTCACTAATTAAATTTTGAAAAGAAATAATAAAAATATATGTTCTTTTAAGATTAAGGTAAATAATGGTAAATGAGTAAGGATAAGGAAATATTTTTAAAATTAAACAATCGAGAGAGAGTAATAAAGATATAAGTATGTTTTTTAAAATGATAGAGGAAATTAAGATTTTATTTTGTGTGTAATCGTAATATGTCTATTGATATGATTTTAATATTAGTTGATGATACATATTATGATGTTATGTAAATGATTATATAATTCTTGAAATACATGATAGATCTTCTTAATGTATAAAATGGAATTAGGGTTTGTCCTTTTATGCAACACCCTAGTATGCAAATTGAATGTCATTGCATTCAATTCAATAAGTAACAACTAATAGGAAGGGAGTCAACTTAGACCCAACATTAAATTTGAATTCAGAAAGTAAGGGGTGAGATCAATGGTGTGGTTCTAACCTAAGGTCACAACTACACATACAAATTCAAACCATGATAAGGAATGGATAAACTACATATTGAGTCTAAACTTTGGGATGTGTGAAGGTAGGATCGAGTTAGGTTCTAGTTGGCTACCAACTTTTACACATAAAACATGTCACTTGTACATTAGTCATTGCATTGAGGATAACCTAGAGAAATTGAGTTCAAAATGAAGGGTAAAACTGCAAGACATGTTTTTCCCCTAAAACTTTACCCTGTTTTGACTTGTGTGTGAACTACTAGGAACCATGCATGACAAAGTAAAATAGGGAGTCAACATGAAAGTAACTAGTAATAACACCTAAAGATGTAATCAAACTACTGATATACACAGATGTTTATAGTCTTGACAACTAAGCACTACATTTAATATTTTTTTATAGTCATTTTGTATAATGTTTGTTTGATTAAGACATAAATATTTGTCCATTAACCATTTGATAGCATCTTTTGGTGTTATTAGTAGTTTTTAAGAATTGTATAGCCGTTATAATTTAAGAGATTTTTAATGAATATATAAAAGGAAACTTTAAAGATATTGTAATCTATTAATATTGAAGATTATTTCTATGAAAAAATTGAATATATTTGATTGAATAAGTATTAAAAATAAGTAAGACAAATTCATATTTTTTTCTTTTAAGATCTTTCTAATAACATTGTTTCAAAGCAATGGATATATCGCATGAAAAGCAACTTAAAAAGACATTAAATTTAAAAATTAAATAAATTGTATAGATGTTTGTATTAATACATTATCTATAATTTGAATACAAAGAAACTAATATCATAAGCATACTATCATAATTAAATATTCACATAATGAGGCAAAACAAGTAAATTTATATAAATAACACCTAAAAATAACACAAATAAACTTAAATATAAACAGCACCTCAAAATCAGTGTAATGTCCCCTTCTCAAGCCTAGTTAGTATGATGATTGTTAGCCTATTTTTTGAGTTCACATAGGTTAATAGGTGTTGGAAAGGGGACTCCGAAGATCTTGGAGTGCATAGGTTGGGGTTTTTCTTAGCATTTATTTTGTGGCATTAAGCTTGATTGGCATTATGGATCGCAGTGACAATTTTAGAAGCGTTTTTGGCCTCCTAAAGTGTTTCCAAAGTTCTTGGAGAGCACGTCTATGTTTAGCAAGTCTCTAGGTTGGCACCTGTTAACATCCCATTGCTTCAATTACTTCA
Organism: Sequoia sempervirens; assembly: GCA_007258455.2. Taxonomy (NCBI): domain Eukaryota; kingdom Viridiplantae; phylum Streptophyta; class Pinopsida; order Cupressales; family Cupressaceae; genus Sequoia; species Sequoia sempervirens. Next base: position 148,644 of record VDFB02164658.1, on the reverse strand, counting down.
TGGCATGATCAAATTTGGTCTTGCATGCCTTGATAGTTCTTTTCGCAACTTGAGTAGAGTATTTAAAATATACACCTAAACTTATAATGTTTAATATTTAATGTTTAATTATTCACTTAAGTGATATATTTTATAAAGTTTTGTTATGTCCTCTCAAAGAGGACACCTAGGGAAAAGTGAAGGGGGGCTTGCGCATGAAATTTATTTTTATAATTTGAAAAGGCTTTTTGGTGGAAAATGTATTATTTTATGTTTTCAAATTGGTCTTTTTTCCCTCCAAAGCTATAAAAGGAGGTTTGAGGTCTCATTTGCTCATATGCTAAATATTATACATATTATTATGTTATCAAATTAAACCTACCACTTCTCTCATGATCTTGTGAGGATAAAAACCCTCATTAGATTTCTAGTTTTGGATTTGAGATGTAATCCCTAGCTAGATTATAGTGGTTTCATTTCAAGAATCACCATTGTGCAAATTGGAGTTTCCATATTTTGGGGTTTCCAACCATGGAGGTTTTGTAGGAGCCAATCATGTTGTGATACCATTTAGGAGCTGAAAATTAACTCTATCTGAGGACCACCTACAAAAACAATGAAAACCTTCTATAAGAGGGTATGTAAGAAATGAGCTTGTTTGGTATTAAGATCTATCAAACATGAAGATAAGAAATATTACAAAAGTGTATAGTGACCTTGCTTATATAGATAAGGTGTGATGAAGTACCAAACATTAAATGACTGGTGTCATTATTAAATGACATGAGCCATCATCAAATGACCTAGGACTCTAATATTTAATAAAAACTAAAAAGATAAAATCTTATCTAAACAACTTAGATATGTCTAGGACCTGAGTGGACTTAACATGTAAATAGGACCTCACTAATTACTAGTGTTATCAAATCAGATTGCACCCGAACGCTTGATTAATTAAACCTAGCAATCTGTTGAAACATGGAATGATTCTCAGGCCTGTGGGTTGCCTAATTTCGAGAATCAATCTCCAGAGAGGGCTGGTTCCCTGACTAAAAACTCCTAAAACTAATTGACTTGGCTGGGAAAGAGAAAAAGAAACTTGCTCAAACTGAAGAACTAAAGCTATGAGAGGTGATTGCACCTAAATGATAATGACTTGCAATTATGACTCACAAAAAATTTCTTAAAACTCAAATCCACACAACCAGATTCAATAATTTAATCACTTGAACAATTTAAACAAAGGCTTGTGATTTAATGCACTATTGAAGGAAAACAAGGTTTTCACAACAAAACGTATTAACTCATTAATAAGCACAATGTATAACCAGTGATTACAAACTAAATTGCATACAGATATGTGAAAAAGACAGATAAAACTAAAGGTTTCAGAACCGAAACACAGCAATTCTTCGATCAAATTCTTCACAAAACGATGCTCGAAATCTAGAAGGCAAACTCTAAAGTCCTGAATTCAAAGGAATCTTCTGCAATTACGCGCTTTTAACCTGTAATAAAACACTGCTATATTAATCTGAAAGCTGAGCTACAAGATTCTCTTCTTTGCTGAAGGCAAAGGCAGAAAATAAGAACTAGCATGAAAAACAGTTAAGTTTTTCAATATATACAAAACCTTTCCAAAAAGGCATGCAAAAAGAACTGAAAGTCATCAGAAGGTGAAAAGATGACAATTACAAAGTGAAATCCGAGCACAAGTGAAAATCTCCTGAAAAAGTGGCCAAACTCAAGTAAAAATGAGTCCAAATAAGCTCAAATTCACTGCCAAGTCGTAACTGATACATGCACTATTCCAACTGAACTGCAACTCCCTGAAAAAGTGGCTCAAAGCATGCAAAACTGCCTCGTTTTTATCAACTTCGCCCAAGAACTAAAACTCCACTTCTATTTCATGTGCACGATGAAAATATCTAACACCCTCAGTTAACTTTGCCTGAAATAATATCTTTAAATTGTATTAAGATATCTATAATTTGCATGTTTAAAATAACTAATTTATTAAATGATTTGTGGTATATCATTTAACAAATTAGCTATTCATTGAATAATGCAAATTATAAATATAATAATGCAATTGGAAGCTTGGTCGACTATCATCCCTTTAATAAAAATTAAACACATTATCCTTCATGATAATAGGCCGACCATATGATTTAAAATATTCGGCCACACCATTTCAATTATTAAATTCGACCACATCATTTAGGGATATTCTTTTGACTTGGAGAAACGACCTAAAAGATCAACCCTAAAAAAAAAACATAATCATTCACATTTGACATGAAGTTTCTGGAAGAAACTGGCCGCCACTCCGAGTAGGGTTCCAAGCTCGACTCCTGCAATTTTCTGTCGATTTCCATGATCTTTTGACATATTCTGGGCGCCACAGGTAAAAGGAACTTATTTGCCACAAATCTGAGCTCTTTTTGGGCATTTATATGGAAATTTTGCTATCTTATGGGCGTGATTATGATAGTATTTTGATATTTTGTCATCTGCTTCTGTTCTCTGTGAAAATCTCTTTCCATTGAGGTCGATGCTGGAAGAATGATCTGAAGAGAGCCAGTATGAAAATGAAACCTCAAAAAAAAAACGTGGTAAGCTTTCATATCTCTGTCATTGAATTTTAACAAAAATCTTCAGCTAAGAATGAATATAAGCATCAGATATCTCTGCTTTTGGCCGCGGCTAACCTTAATCTAGTGATTCCTTAGCAATTTCTGGACTTTGACCATGTATTTTGGCAAGTTTCTGAAGATTTCTGACCACGGCTATGAGTTATTTTCGAATTCTTTTTGTTATTTAAAACCCTGAAAGGCACTGAAAATAAAGCTCAGCTTTTGGGTGTGTGAAATTACTTCACCAGGCCGCACTACACTCTGCACTCTCATTTTCTGAATAGTTGCCTTTATACCTATGACTGAAATAGCTCCATATTTGTTCTGACAAAGCTTTGACCATGGTTCAAACAGGCCGCGGCCTCACAGCATCATGGGTATTGCTAATAATACTCTGTTTCTGTATCTCTGTGTTTGAAACTTCAAATATTTATAAAGCAAGAAAAAATATATTCTTCAGTTCCAAACTTCATCTGGGTATATTTGAAAACTCCTCTTCAAGAAATGGTTTGATTTTTCTGGATTTTTTAGTAAAAGACATGCTCCAAATAATGAAACAACATACTGTGCTGGGTATTTCTCCATCCGGGCATTCTAAAATTTGCGTGCTTTTACATTGCCTGGAGTGGTGACTTAATGCTCTTCCTGTGTGTTAATTCGGGCTACCATTGAATAATTTTGAGTTTGAACACTGACCTTTTTGCATGATTTGGAAACACGGTTGCCACAAAATATTTTGGTAAATATTTTCACCCTTCAAATATGTCGCTTTGCATCACTATTGAGCTTGAAACTTGTTATTTTCCAATGAGTATTACTCTTTAAGCGCGCTGTCTTCTAATGCATTTTCTGTAGCATTCATTCTTGGATATATTTCTTTGATAGAAGAGGCCGTGGTTCATTAAACCTTGCTATGAATGAAATTCACCTTTCCGTATCTGGGTATAAACAGTGTATTTAACTTGTTACCCTGCACCTTCATGGCTTTACTGAACAAACTCTAAACCCCTGCATTTTTCAGTCCATCCACATTATCCCCACTATTGGAATGTTCCTGCCTCTCTATGACTACTCCATGAACTGTTTTCCATAGTGCAGTACATTGTCTTCATTCTTTGAAACATGTCAAACCCCATCTAATAAAAATACAACCCTGTATTCTTTATGCCATGACTGTTATGGCATCTTGTTCTGTCATGTACCAGATCTTGCAACAGCTACTCCTCTTTCTGATTTCGGATGCTTTATGACTCATTTGGGAATGTGACTTTGTATAGACTGCCACTATGACAGTCTTAATAACTGTCCTCTTATGACATCCAAATCATTTGCAAAAATCTTCAAAAGAAAACCCTATCTAGGGACTGTCATATGCATCAGTATAGGCTGCCCTATAGAAGTCTTCATGAGGTGGGCTGACCTTCAAAACCGCTACTCTACAAAGTCTTCACAGTCTGTCTCAACTGGAGCAGACTGTGCTTTGAGATTTTCCTCGCTAGACCTTGTGACCACTCAGCTCCTTGTAGAATAAAGACTGACAGTTGCTACGCTTCTTCCTAATAACTTTTCCTCCTATGTGATTATCACTTGATGCCCTATGATTGTAATGAAAAGTCTTCACATAAGGAAAACAAACCTCTTCATAATCATGACTATTGACTGTCACCTGGGAACTTGTGTTGTTTGGAAAACACTACCCTATATGCCATGCTATTGTCTCTTTTGATTGCATCTTTTGCTGTGCATGCTCAGCCATACACAACATATGAGGGTCTATTACTTTTATTTCCTTCCTAGGGTTCCAAACATATATTGAGACTCACATTCCTATATCATAACCCTCAGTATCCTCTAACCCTCAGTATCCTCTATGACTGCCCTGTTAACTATTTCAATGAAGCTTGGGAGTCTTAACTTGACACGCATATGTTCCATCAAAACTATAAAATGGCAGATAATCGTGTGAAAATGTGAAAACCCTTACACAACAGAAGTATTTCTAGAGGTCTGCAATGTAAATATGAACACTGTTTATTGAGCTTTCTCAAGATAGAAGAGAATACCTTGTAGTATGAATGAAATTGTGTTGAATGTATGTCATAAAAAAAATTTGAACATGTAGGATAGACATGTTGCAAACCCCTGAAATGTCTCCCCTTTGATAGCGTGTCCATGCCTTCTTCATAATCTTTGCAATGTGCTATGTCATCATGCTCAGCAAATTAATAAGTGTTGAACTTTTTCTGTTATTTTTCATCTTTGACTTAGCTGAAAAGTTAAAGGTATCATACTTTTTCCCTGAAACAGCAATCCTTCTGCTTATGAATGAAATACTTTCATTTACTCAGCTCAATGTATGAATGAGCTTACTGTCTCCTTTTACTCATTGTTTTTGCTAAACATGGAAATCCTTCTTATAATGCTGAAGTTAAACTATTATCTTGAATCTTTTTGTAAATTTCGCAAGTACTTGACAGTAAAAGAAACAAAACAAAGTGCTGAATGCTGTCTTATCACAATGTGAATGTGAATGAAAGACAGAGCTGAAATGAGAATCGTTAAATGTAAACAATACTGAACTGCCATGCTACCTTTCTGTCCCTTTGATTTGTGAGCAAAAGATAATTGCTCAATTAGTTCAATCATGCTGATTTAGACTGTTTTAATCATTTGGTATTACTGTACTGTATTACTTTCTGGCTCTGTAATTGAAAACCTGATATGCCGAGCTCAACCCTTGTGGGAGCCCGTTTTACTCCACATATCAGCTGAAATGAATTCGAATATGAAAAACCTGCTCCTGCACACTGAAACAAACATGTTAGCAAAATAAAAGAAGCTGAAAGCTTCCATTGTATTATGTTTTTCTGCTGATTTCTTGCAATCATCTGATGAATGCTCGGTTTAACGCAAATTACATTTCTGTCTGTAGCATAAGCGTAAGACAGAAAGTAATTCAGTATTGCTTAGAGTATAACTCTAATATTATCTCCTTAAATGATTTTGCAGGTATGCGGAGCGATGAAGCGAGGCTGCAACTGCTTGAAGGCTCGACGACCAAAAGCACCAACGAAGTGATTCGCCGTAACAGGCAATGATGAATTGCTTTCTTTTTTACGCTCATGCTATTTACAGCAGTGTGGCCTGTGCTTAGATTTAGTATTCATTTTTTGATTGTCAGAAACAATCTCAGTTACTCTCGCGGCTTGTGCGAGATTCAGCATTTTCACGAAATGAATAAAAATGCAATTTTCTTTAATTTTCTGTTTTAAACATTTGCACAACAATCTTATGATACCTTTGTAAGATGACATCATTGATGATTCAACGAACACTTTATCAGCAAAATTTGGAAAAAATTATGTACCTACAAAAGCTGAAACTTATTCAGCTCTACCTGTTGAGCGTAGAGTGAAAAATAGGTAACAACTAGTTAGGAAGATTACCTATTTACACCAACACCCCCCTTAAGTGCAACTTAGGGAGAAGAAATTATTATGCAAATGATGCAAGGATGGGTGTCGGCTACGAGGCCATTTTAGGTACCCATGTACAAATGAAAAGGAGAAAAATTAACATGGTAAAAAACCCTCTCCAAAAGAGAAAAGAGATACAATAAAGGATGATGTATGGAGGACTCAATGATACCCCCAAGGACTGCATCCATCATGAATATACAATCAATGTCCCCCCATTAGAGGGAAAGAGGAAGACTATGTAGTCCCCCATAATATGTAATCTCTTGCAAAAAAGATAAGTTATTGAAGATAAAACATGATCTAATGTCGAGAAATAACTTGTCTCCCTTTTAGAAGAAACAAAACCAAGTACAAATGCATGAATGCTTCCCATTTCATATAGGAATTGAAAAGAAGAAGCATGAAGATATATGTTGATGTTTTTGAAATCTACTCATGTTTCTCCTTGTACATTGAAGATGATGATGCCACAATCAAATCAAGTGCATGCCCAAACAAGGAAGAAGGTGACAAACTAGGACTATGTGAAAATTGTAGACACTGAAAAATGTCCTGAATCATATCATACACTCGAATTAGGTATATTAACATCATTTCCTCTTCAAACCCATCCTCTTTTCATTTAATTAATTAAATTAGCCTAGCTATTTAATTAATGGCATCATTCGCATCTATTAACCTAATTCATTTAATCGGGTTAATTCACCCCCTTTCACGCTAACGCTTCATCTCATTAAATTAAATAAATCAAACTATTTAATTTAATTCCCCAAGTCATCTTATTTAATTAAATAACCCTAAATTATTTAATTAAATGTAATTTCACCTTTCCCCTTTCATTAAATCATTAAATTTAATGAAAATCACTGTATTCCTCAAATTCCCCTAATTACATGATTAAACCCTTGTTTAAATAGCAATTATCTAACTAATCCAATTCCTCCCACTTGCAAAGGAATATTCCTCCTTTGCATAATTTAATTTAGTTTTAATTAACTAAATGATATTTTTCCTCACTCATGAGAATATTCCCAAGAATATTCTCTCTCCTCCAATCATTTGGAAAAGGGATATTCTCACAAAGCTTCATGTGCAAGTTAGCTTGTGACTTCTTGTGCAAGTTAACTTTTGACCTCTTATACAGGTCAAAAGTGTGCTTGTTTGGAAGGAATGAGAACCCTTGATTAAGTCTCATCTTGCATTCTCACCCGTTGATAAGAATCCATGATCCATGCCTCCCATTTCCTCCATCCTTGACCATTGATTGGATTTTTTGATCCCAACCCTCTATTTCTCATTTGTTTTCCTATAAATAGAACACTATTTGGAGACAAATGGATCCATCTTTCAATTACAAACTTATGTTGTTGAATTCACTCACACTCACACTCATACTTTACTCATGTTTAGCATATTTTAGTTCATTTTTAGTTGCATATTAGTTTTAAGCTTCCATTAATGGCTTCCATGCATCCATCTTAGCTTGTTTATAAATTAGGGTTTGAATATTTTAGCTTAGAATCCACTTAGATTAACTTAGTTTTTGCATACTTAGATCATTTTTAGCATAAAATCATGTTAATTTAGCTTGTATCATGTATAACTTAGCATAAATCATGTTTTCATCCACATATCATAATAGTTTCTTTGATTCTCTTAAATAGAATTGATTGAAACAAGCTCATTGTTCATGGGATTGGGAAAGGGTCATCGTTTCACATCAACACGACACTAATTCCAAAACGGGGTAAGTTTTTAATGGGTTAGAGTAGACATTTAAATGCTTTCATAGTTCATAATGTTTAGTTTCAATAAGTGTTTAGTTTAACCTTCATTTGAACGATCTTGTTTAAGATTGAGTATTAGTGGCTATGTTGTGCTTTTATTCATCATGGATCAAGCGTAATCGGCACACACCGATAATCCTCAGTTGACATTTTGGCACTAGAAGGAGGGCAAACCATCAATTTAGTCAATTTCTATCTCGAAGTTTGTTTGTTTTGACTTTTGCAGGAAACAACAACACCTAACTCAATTTTAGTGACACACTTTGTAGGGCGTCATTATATAACGACACTATCTCAATCTGAAATAGCGACACCTATTAAATGCACTAATGTTGATTTAAAAATGGCGACACTAATACTATATAGAGGTATCAAAAATTTAAAAACAGCGACCCTCAACAAAATTGTGACACTATCGTGCTCTCTATTCTTTTTGCAGAGCAACACCCTTGTTCACCAGAGCGACACTATCGCAAATAGCAATGCCCAATTTGGGTAAGAAATTTAACAAACATTTTTTTAGCATGTGCTTTAATTTTCTCAATTCATCAGATTACTTATTCACTTCTAACATTGTTTTGGTTGTTAGACTAACAGGGTTTTGTAAGTTGGAAAATACGAAGTTGAAGTGAAGAAAAGAATTCTCATCTTAAGATTTTATGATTATAACAATCGTTTGACGTTTTAGGGCAATTATAACCCAATTTCTTATGCTTTTTAATTTTTTCTCTAAGACCTCACTAAATTTCATTTGGGTTTAAAACGAACGCTCAACCGGGACTAAAATTGAACCCTCATCTCATCATTGTCTTTTGGGTTTAAAATTGAACAAGGCAACTTAACATTTCATTTGGTGCTTAAAACAAACTCATCACTGCTTTGAGGTGTTAAAATTTATGAGTGTTTATTGTGTTTTGATTTACAACGTTGTTATTGGATGTGTATGCAATTCTCTCATGCCACTCGGTGATCTTCAAAAACATAAACATTCCTTAACACTTTTCAAAATCACCTACATCTTTCATTTCAAATTAAAAATGAACCCCTTGCGAATGTACAGAAAAGGCATGGTGTGTGTTCTCTCCTTGTTTCATGTGAACTTGGATGATTGAAATAAAAATGTACTTCCTTGCTATTGTTTATCTTTAGAAGGGCATGCCTCCCTGCTTCGAAAGGAGGGAACGACCCAAGCGATAATGGGCTAAAACCAAGCTCTTTCAAACCACTATATAAATGTGTGGTTGTGATGAAAATTGTGATCAACGTGAAGTGGTACATGATAGCTCTCCCCTAGTATCTTTATGATGCAAAAATCCCTTGTTCTAAGGGTTGGGAGACCTCTTGAGGGAGTTTATCATAGTATTCCCTGATCTGGAAGCCCTTATTATGAACCATTGTTTAGAATCCAAAATCCTTAATGCTTGTTGGTGCAAGAACGATCGTTCTGAAGCCACCCCACATTTGTACTATTCATTGTTGAAATAGAAAAATCCTTAGGATCTTAGGATCTTTAGGATTTTGAGATTTGGTGGACCTGAGAAGTGTGTGTCGTGAAGGGGAGCTAGTGTCGCCAAATCTCTAACTGTTCGCAATGTCTTAGTGTTTGGAGAAATCTGAGTGGGGACTCAACAAGTATGGCCATTTCAACCTAGGTGGTAAATGACTGTGAGTTTGGAAATTATGGATTCAACCCCATGATTCTCACAAAATGGACATTGTGAAAGTTATGATGTTTTGGACATAAACATTTAGTTTGAAAACTTTATCAAGACAAGTGTTTGTTGTAAAATAAATTCACTTAAGCAAGATAAATTGACAATTGAACCCCACATGACTATTTGGAGACCGATTTCTCCCATTGAACAACCTGATCTTCCAGGTGCTATCATTCAACCAAACTTTGAACTCATTAACGGAGAACAAATTGATCTCTTTAGTAGTTTGAGAAGCTTCACTTTTGTAACAAAAGAAACACCTACCTAGTGGAGAAACGTAGCCACAATCTTGGATGAAGAAGAGGAACAAGCTGATATTGAGGTTGGAAGACCCATATTACCACAACCTGTGTGGCAATAAACATCCTCCTTTCTTCCATAAACTTGAACTTTTCTAGATAATCTCACGCAAAGTTAGGATCTCCAAAAGAAGGTCTATTGGTTGTCACTTTAAACTTAGGCATCGCAGTGCAAAAGTAGTTAACAACCGCATTGAGGCACTCTACGAGAACAAAAAAAAGTTGTTGATAAAATTTTATGAACGCACACTAAGGAAATATCCAGACATGTATACATTCTTTATGAGCCAAAACCCTCATCTTTTTTAGGATCAACAACTTTTCTAAATCATTGGGTCTTTAGGATTTGAAAACTTTAGAGGTATAGCATGTTTCTCACTACCTTGGTCTTGTCAAACAAAGGTTCACTATAGGTCAACATTGGGTCAAACATTTCATCCAACCCTCCATCAAATTTCATCCTTCACTTCACCAAACTTTGTGAAAATTTTGAATACACCAACACTTTTTGACTTAAAACATCAGTGAACCCAACCCCTAACTTGCCTACTTTGTATGTGAAATGTATTCTTTTCCATGCATTTAGACAAGTTATCATCCTTGAACTAGTCTATCTTGAAGGTCACGAGTCTACCCTAAAGATTTTCAAGTTCATCAACATCCTTTATCCCAACATCAAGACATCAAACTTAAGTCAAAAGTGTTGTCCCAAAACATTTGCAAAGGTCACTCTTCACATCACCCATCTTTTCATCCCCCATTATCACAATTTCTCCCAAAAGACTTAGAGTGTCCCTTTTACCTAGATTTGAGTCAACTAGAGAGTTCAAACATTACAAAACACAACACAACTCTCCTAAAGGTGATACCAAATTTATGGTAAAGACGAGATCACAACACACGAGAATCATGGAGAAAACCAAAGTTACATTTACCTCAAGTGATCCAAATCCTCTATAATTTGATCTTAGAAGTCAAGTTACCCCGTCGCAACAACCTTCATCACCATCAGGGCCATATGAGATAGAAGATATCACAAACAATCCATTTGAAATCACTAGGGAGGAACTCATGGAACGTCAAGCCTTTGAAAACGTAGCTCATATCTCCCCATCATTGGTGGCACAAAATTTGACACAGGGCTTTGCAAATCCATCTCTAGGGCTACATCAAACCTACATTCCTAGTATTGCAACAAGCCTTACTCAAGACTTTGATCATGTTGTTTCATTTGAAAGCAGAACACTTGTGGGTACACTTGAAACCAACCCTCCATCTCACACAACCACTTGGACACCTACCTTTGGTGCTCCTCCTGTTCCCAAAGATCCTAAACAACCATACACACCTCTTGATCTTCATTATTCCACAACAACCTCCACATATCGAGTACATCCCTCTTCATCCATACCCATGAGTACCACAAGTGTGCCTACCATCACGCAAAGCAGTGTGGATCAAGTATCTCAAAACAAGGCACAAGGGCATATTAGTACCATACCACAGAGTCAACCCTTAATGTAGATGGGGACATCTTCATCCAATTCTTCAATTGGTTCATCTATACCATTAGTTTCACAACACACATCCATCCCATCCATTATCAAACCATCTCAGACCAATCCCTTGGTAACAAATCCTATCAACACAAGTAATACATTATCTACATCCCTAACACAAGGGAATCCTCAAGACATGGGACAAGGAAATATTTTTAATCAATGGTCTCAAGGTCTTAGTGTGTCATTCCCATTGTACAATCTAATGGCACCATTATCATCTTTTCCTCAATCCCCTTTACCATGCAAAATCAAATGGGATCTCAAATGTATATTCCTCCACCTCAATCCACTATCTTACAAGGAATGTTAAACCAATGGAACCCCCAACCTCTCATCACCAATATGCTACCCACTCAAAACATCAACACCCACAATCCTCCATCAATGTCCCAACAACCACCTAATCCTACATTACAAGTGAATGCCTTAGCCTTACACCAAGCACAACAGGCCTATTAGCAAGCCCTAACAACCCAACAACAACAATAATAGCAAGCATCCCTAGTAGCCCAACAATAACAAGAAACCTTGGCAGCACAGCAAGCAACTTTAGCACAACAACAACAACAAGCAGCCTTAGCAGCACAACAAGCAGCTTTAGCACAACAACAACAACAAGCCTTAGCACAACAACAACATCAAGCCCATCGAGCAGCTTTAGTAGCACAATAACAACAACAGGCCAACAACAAGCCCTAGTGGCGCAACAACAATAACAAGCCTTACTAGCTCAACGGTATGCCCAACAACAACTACAAGGTTCCTATTATAATCCTCAATCGCACATCATCAATAAAAACACGTTAGGAACATATACATCAATACTCCAATCACCTTCATAGGATCTGACACCACCATACACCCCGTACAACACATCTTCGTATCAAAATATCATGTACAACTCATCCATCATCCCACCATATGTTCCTCCACCAAACCTACAAGATGATCTAGCATTACAATTTAAGGCATTATCATAAGAAATGCAGGACCTTTGGATGGGCAAGGCAAAGAAGCCCCATACACAAAACTTATGTCTTTATTCATTTGGTCAAAACATCATGATGGTACCATTCCCTCTTAGTTTTGAAATCCCCAAATTCGACAAATACAGAGGGAGAGGAAGTCATGTGGACCATATGAAAGAGTTTAATGTCATGTGTATAGAGGTTGCTTACAACAATTCATATTTAGTGCGCCTCTTCCCTCGAAGTTGAACATGTCCTGCTATGGATTAGTTTTCTCATCTGCCTCCCAATATTAAAACCTATCAAGAAATTATTGATAAATTCATCGATCACTTCTCCTTCAATCTTGACATGGATATCAGTCTAGAGTAATTGTACACTCTTAGACAAAACAAAGGGGAAACTTTCGCTAATTTCTTGCAAAGGTGGAGACAAAAAGCTAGTGAAAGCAAGTGACCTCTTCCCAGTGAACAACAAGTGGGAATCATCATAGAAAATCTAGATACAGATCTATCTTTTCACTTGAAAATGCAGTGCATCACATCTTATTATGATCTTGTCCCTAGAGCCCTTAATATCAAGAGAGCTCTGATCTCACAAGGAAACACACAAGCTTACAAAGATAACCGCCCATCAACTAGTTCAAATGACAAGCCACTTGTCTGGGCTAAAAACAAGAACGCAACAAATGATGGTGTGGTAGATGCTAAATTAGTCCTAAGTGCCCCTAGGCCAAAAAACACTCAAGTTGCTAACATCCAACCAACTGTGCAGCAAACAACACCTCCTCAGAACAATCAAATCAATAACATCGAAATGCAAAGGTGAACCCCTAACAAGAAAAACTATCCTAAATGAAAGTACACACAATTATCTGAACCCATCAAAACTATCATGAAAAAGTTGGTAGAGTCAAATCTAATTACATTTCCCAACTTTGAAAACTACTAATAACCACAAGAGAAACCATCTTGGTACAATGAGAACGACCTTTGTGACTTTCACAAGATCAAAGGACACAAAACAACAAACTGCATGAGGCTTAAAAACATTATCCAAGACCTCGTAGAGAATGACACCATATCTATTGAAGTACCAGCCAGGAATCAAGATCTTAAGATATACAAGAACCCTATGTCGGATCATAACAAAGCGAACAACATTGGGAAAGCTAAGGATTACACAAACATACAACATACCTATTCCAACATAGTTGCTTCTTGTGATAGCATCATCACTGTTGTCACCATCAAAGGGCACAGTGCAGAGTGTGGTCACCACACGACATGGTAAAGTCACCATCCAATGAGTCCCATCCCAATCTAGAGGACAACCTACTCAACCAATAGCAAGTACCAACAAGTATAATCTCTTAGACCAGCTTAAGAAGACCCCCACACAAATTTCAATCTTAGAACTGTTGAGGTAATCACCTTCACATAAGTAAATCTAGGAGAAAGCTTTATCAGAGTCATCTGTTCCCGAGGATATTAATATCGATCAGTTTCAAGCTATGGTAGGCCATATCGCTAATCATCTTCTCACCTTCTCAGAGCAAGAGCTATCATCACAACCATCTCATAACCGTGCTTTGCACCTTGAGGTTATCATTCATAAGAACAAGGTCAAAAGAGTCTTAGTATATGGAGGTGTTGGATTGAACATTTGCACCCTTCAACTAATAAAAAAATCTAGGCTATTTAGAGGATATTATTGAAAAGACAAAGAGTACCACCATCAAGGCATATGACAACCAAGAATGGGTATCACAAGGTATCATTTCCATACCCATCCAAGTAGGCCCTCTCATTGCAAAAACTGCATGCCAAGTGCTAAACCTAGATCTTCCCTACAACATACTGCTTGGTCGACCTTGGATCCATTCTCTAAAAGTTGTAGCCTTATCATCAATGTGTCAAGTTTCCTTTTGAAGGAAGAGAGATTACCATCCATGGAGATCCTGAGCCTTTTTACTACTACAAGAATCTTGAAGCCAAGTTCTATAAAATCCCCTAAGTACCCAAAAATGACGAAGGGGCTCCACCTTCTACCTCATTTGTTGACTCATCATCCTTGCATCTACTTCTGAAATAAAGGCACCCATTGTGTAGAACATACCTAATATCAAAGCAGTGATCCAAGATGATGGTTGTGGAAACTATAAGCCAATGAAAAAATCTTTGTCTTAGGAGAGCTACCTGTTTCTCCTCAGTCTCATGGGAAACCTACATCCAACAACAAAGAGCCTGAAACTATCAAGATGGCAACTACTACCTTCACCAAGTGGGGGATTGAATCAAGAAGATGTCAATGAGGATGATATATCTAAGCTCCTCTATCAAGATGAATGGCCTCTCCCCGCTCTTCCTATGGAAGATGATAACAAAGGCTTGCAACTAATGAAGGGGATGGGATATAACAAGAATGAGAAGCTAGGACAGAATGATAATGGTTTACTAGAACCCATCGTTCCTGAGAAACGGTTAAAGAATCTTGGCCTAGGTTGCACAACTAGCAAGGTCACCCTTATTGGCAAAGATACTTCCGCTAAACAAGTTGAGGCTTCCTCTTGGTTATCTACATCACGTGACACAACCTTAGATGACTTTCGCCTTGATGTTGCTGACCTATTTGAAAACAACTCCCTCTTCATGATATCAATAACATCCTTTGCTTGAAGCAATCAACCAATTGAAATATGCCTAGTCTACCCACAACTCATTGACATGGACCAACAAGGACCACTAATTCTTGATTTCTTTGAAAATGATGAAGCAATCTCAAAATTCATGGGACTTCGTGACAACTTACCATGGGCAGATCACAAAGCCGGTTTTGACATAGAGCTATATACAGAGGAGTACTATGGGTAGATGATTGAATCCTTTAGTCACATAATTGATGAAATGCAACATGTAGATCCTTAAGTGAAAACCACACTATGGCACTTTCTGATCCTAAAAAAGTAAAAACAAAGGACACATCTGAAGGTGAAAACCTCTCTGAGGCACCCAAGGATGAGGGATTTAATCTCCCCCTTAGTGCAATACATCTAGAGAAGTCAATAGTACTAGTAGAAAAGGTCGCTCCAGTAAATGTGGGTACCGAAGAAGCACCTAAAATCACTTTCTATGTTGAATCCTTGTTGGACGAAGAACATAAGAACCTGGTAGCATTCCTAAAAGACCACAGAGCTAACTTTGCATGGTCATACACAGATATGCTAGGGCTTGACCCAAAAGTGGTTGTGCATCACTCAACAGTCTATCCTAAAGATAAGCCAGTCAAACAAAAATTAAGGAAGATGCACCCTCAAATAGCACTCTTGGTCAAACTCGAGTTACAAAAGCTTCTTGATGTTGGATTTATCTGCCCAATAGATTATCCTGAGTGGGTTCCAAACTTGGTACCAGTCTCAAAACCCACTGGGGGCATCAAAATATGCACTAATTTTAGAGACTTAAACAAGGCATGTTCGAAGGATGATTTCCCTCTTCCCAATATTGACCTCATTATAGACCTAATGGTTGGGCATGAAATGTTGTCACTCATGGATTTCTTTTCAGGCTACAATCAAATCATAATTTCCAAAGAGGATCAACACAAAATTGTGTTCACTTGTCCATGGGGAACCTATTACTGGAATGTAATGCCATTTGGGCTAAAGAATGCAAGAGAAACCTATCAAAGGGCAATGACCGTTATCTTCCATGACATGATCCACAAAACTGTTGAAGATTATGTGGACAATATTTTGGAAAAATCAAAGAAAAGAAGTGAGCACATACAAGTCTTAGGACTCATCTTTGACAGTCTAGAAGAATACAAGGTAAGGCTAAATCCAAAAAAGTGTCTTTGAGGTCACATCAGGGAAACTCCTTGGCTATATCATCTCACAAAGAGGGATAGAAATTGATCCAATAAAGGTAAAATATATCCTTGACATGGAACCACCACAAACACTAAAGCAAATGAGACGGTTACAAGGAAGATTGTGGTTCATCAGGAGCTTCATAGCTCAGCTATCGAATAAAATCCACCCCTTTTCACATCTTCTTCATAAAGGGATAACTTACAAGTGGGATGAGAAGTGTGATAAAGCTTTCCAACAGATCAAAGACTATCTACTAAACCTCCAGTGCTCATGTCATCAATACCGAACAAACCACTGATCCTGTATATCTCAGCAACATCAACGACACTAGGAGCTCTACTAGCACAACATGATGAAAATACAAAGGAAAGAGCTATCTACTACATCAACAAAACTTTGGTGGGCTATGAAATGAACTATTCACCCATTGAGAAAGCATGCTTAGCAATAGTTTTTGCTTCACAAAAGTCCAGGCACTACATGTTTTCACATCAAATCAAACTTATTGTCAAAATTGACCCATTGAATTACCTGTTATCCAAAGCAACTCTCATAGGGTGAATGGCCAAATGGGTGATGATCTTAACAGAGTTCAACATAGAGTATGTAGAACACAAGTCAATCAAAGGACAAGTGATCACATACCAACTAGAAGAAGCACCTATCTATGCTAAGAACCCTCTGATATCAAAGTTCCCTCATGAATCAATGTTCCTTATCAATTTCACAACTCGGTGGAAGATGTACTTTGATGGATCATTCACCCAAAATGGATTAGGAGCAGGTATTATTTCCATCGCCCCTCAAGGTGATTGCATCCCAAATTCATACCAACTATCGTTCCCTTGCACTAACAACATTGTTGAGTATGAAGCCCTAATCACAAGTCTAAGGATAGCGGTTCAATGGCAAATACAAGAGATGAAATTATGTGGAGACTCATAGTTGGTTATCAACCAAGTCAACAATGACTATCAAATTAAGGATGATAATATCACTCCTTACAAAAAGATGGTGGAAAGTCTCAAGGACCTTTTTTATAGATATAAATTTTGAGTAGATTCCTCGTATGAATAATAGAGTAGCAGATGCCATGGCAACAATCGGATCACTACTAGACATGTTGAACAACGTCCTCTAATGTGAATTCTTAGTAGAACAACTTCTCGTACCAACTTTCAAAATCCCTGAATTAGACTTCATGTGTGTCATTGTTGGTCTTGGATCCCCGTGGTACCATGACATATTCACCTACCTAAGCAGACGAACCATCCCATTGGATATCACCTCGAACCTTAAAAAGACCTTTGTTAAAAAGGCATCTCGATTTGTGATCCTAGGTTATACCCTTTACCGTCGAAGCATCAAAGGGACATTGCTACGATGTCTTAACTAAGAGGAAGCCCTGACCGCTTTAACAGAAGTGCACAATGGCATATGTGAGTCCCATTCTAGTAGTATGACCTTAGCTAAGAAACTATTGAGGACAGGGTACTATTGGCCAACAATGGAAAGAGAAGCTCATTAGTATGTGCATAAGTGTGTCCAATGTCAACAACATGATCTGATTCATGCTCCAGCTCAAGAGTTGCAACCCATGGTCACAACTTGGCCTTTCTCACAATGGGGACTTGACCTCATAGGTAAAATCACCCCAACCTCATCCAATGGCCACAAGTTTATCATTACAGCCACTAACTATTTCACCAAGTGGGTTGAATCCATTCCTATGACCTACATAACGAGGAAGAAAATTGCCAAATTTATCCTAAACTATCTAATCTATTGTTATGGTGTTCCACAAAGCCTCATCTCAGATAATGGAACCCCCTTTAAGAATCAGGATGTGAAAGAGCTATGTCAAAGATTCAACATCCAACACTGATTCTCTACCCCTTATTACCCCCAGGGCAATGGTCAAGTTGAGGCTACAAATAAAACCATCTTGAAAATCTTGAAGAAAACAGTCAATGAAGCTAGTCATGGCTGACATCTACAACTAAATCCCACTCTCTGGGCTTATCGAACTAGTATATGTACGCTAACAGGTGCAACCCCTTTTCTCGCTAGTTTATGGATCTGAAGCTAGCCTGCCTATTGAGGTTGAGCTCCCATCATTGCAAAACCCGATCACAGATGAAGAATACAAAGTATCTTAGCTAAACGAGTTAGAATTCCTAGATAAGCATCATCTTGATGCCCTCAATCACTTGCAAGTATATCAAAACTGACTAAAACAGAGCTATAACAAGAGGATCAAATGGCAGTCTTTCCAGGTAGGGGATCTTTTCCTAAAGCAGAATCAGAAGAACCTTCCAGATCAAGACAACAAGGGAAAGTTTGAGCCTAATTGGTTGGGTCCCTTTGTCATCACAACAAACTATGGGTCAAGAGCATACCAATTTTCAATGCCTGAAGGTGAACCCTTGCGGGAACCAACTAACAACTTGAATCTTAAAAAGTTTTATGCCTAGTCTTGAAGGGTGTAAATCTAAAAAAATACAAAAAAATAAAAAAATGATCAAAATCCAAAAAAATGAGAAAAAATATTTAAAAAGTAAAGAAAAAAAATTGTCCCTAGTGAAAACCACCTCGGTGGCACTTTGGGCAAGTACCTTCGTGAAAACCTAGAAAACAGGCACCTAGAGTAAATAAAGCACTTTCATCTATTCTTTGGCTCATTATCCTATCATTCTTTGCATCACCTTCCATCCATTTATCCTTCATCATATTTATTCATCCATCACATATTTGCGTCCTTATCATAGCTTGATGTTGTGAAGTATCACAATCCCTTTAGTACTAATTGGCATATTCCAAACGTCAGTTTGCCTTGCCTACATCAAAGTAATCTAAACATGTCACACTAGGGGAAATTTGTTATGGATCGTATCAGGTTCTTGTATATCTTAATGGTTATCATAAAATCAAAAACATTCATAAAACATTCATCAAAAAATCCAAAAAAAACAAATCTTGTACAGCTAAAATCCAAAAACATTCAGAAAATTGTAAAGGAAAAATCCAAAACACATCAAAAACCCTAAAAAGGTCAAACATTGAAAATCCAAAAATAGTACCATGTTGAACTACGTCGTCTCAGAGCTTGAACGAAGGAAAATCCATCATTGACGTGCCCCCGAGACACCCTAGGTCAGTCCTTTAGGAGTCCATCATAATAAATTATCATTCCATCAACTGTTGATATCTCATCTTTCAATAAGTATAATAAATGGTTTGTGCATGTATAACGTAGGCACGGCTTATCTTTGATCAGCCGCCGAGGCCCCTAAGATATGTCTTTAGGTTAGGTTTTTGGT
This sequence comes from Sequoia sempervirens, assembly GCA_007258455.2. Taxonomy (NCBI): domain Eukaryota; kingdom Viridiplantae; phylum Streptophyta; class Pinopsida; order Cupressales; family Cupressaceae; genus Sequoia; species Sequoia sempervirens. The sequence continues at coordinate 129,025 of VDFB02164658.1, read as the reverse complement.
CGAAACTTGGAAAACCCTTAAAAATTCAAATATCAGAACACCCTTAGACATTCAAATATCACAAAACCCCTAAACATCCAAATATCAGAAAACACAAAAACATTTGAAAACTTAGAAAATTGAAAACCAAAACATTTGCATAAACTTTCAAAAAAAAACCCTAAACAACCTCATAACATTCCAAAATACCAAAAACATTAAAATATTCCAAAAAATCCAAAACCACCCATCCCATCTCTCTTTCACCCATAATAAACCTCCATCCATAATAAAAGTGATTGTCACCTTCAAGCTTTGGCGAAACAAATAGAAAACAAGTATAACAAATCGTAAAGTGCAGACCTAATTGTCAAAATCTAAAGTCTAAATCATAGGTAAATATGTCAGTGAATTTTATATCAATGACTTATCATAAAGCTCATCATCATCCTAACATCAAACAACCATCTGATCAACATGTCCTAGGATGTATCCTTCCTGCAATGGACATCAGTATTAGACATCACCTTATCTAAGTTGAACTGGCAAGAGATATAGATAACACTAACTATTTGTCTTTAATATTTTCTTATGATTTATCTTAATGACCCATTCTGAGGACCTCTCAATGATGTCTATCAAAAAAATTTAGAGAGAAAGGAATGGGACATCGATCATTATCTTTCGTTTGCTATGCTTGTGGATACTCTTGTAAAATAATCTTGGCACATAATTGCTTAGTTGTGTGTATGGAAGTTGTTTGGAGTACATTGTTGACTATTGTGTATACTTTGGTCCAATATATTTTAGGCTTCTAATTTACATTCCAACGAGGTTTTCGTATGTCAAGGTGTGAACAGGAACTATCCTATCTACTTACTGATTCAAATTCCATTACACTAGATACAACGTTGTCCTAGTTATTAATGCCTTGATGCATCGTGTCTATGTGTTATATCAAACAATAAGGAACAACAAAAAATCACAATCTAAAAAAATGAGCAAATCATCATCATGCATTTCTCATCACCGTCTCTACTAAAGTCTCCATGGATCATAGACTTGTTGGATCTTTTGAAGCAATCATCACAATCAATGGTCGATCATCTTGTTTCTTCTATCTTCTCTTTGCGCTAACCTGGTATCATGACATTCAACAAAAACATCATCAAATGCATCCACAAATCATCAACATGTATGCATGCATCTCATAATCATCGCATATCATAAAACATCATACATATTGCATCATCATTATCATTTAAGATATAATGAATAATATAGAAAATCGTTGCATCATAGATCATAAACATGTATCGCATATCATATCATTAGCATAAACATCTGCATTTTCCATCCATACATCACATCATAAAACTGCATAGAAAATACACAAAAAGAAATACATCCACGTCATTTGCATCCATATCATTCTTATAAGATTAACATTTGCATATCATATCATATCACATGGCATATCATGAAAAGATATTGAAAAAGAATATAACATTGCATCCATTACATCTCATCGCATATCACATAAGCTTACATAAATAAAGTGCATCCATACATATAAGCATGTCACATCTCATATCAAATGCATCCATACATATAAGCATGAAATAAGATGAACACATCATATCGAATCTGTATTGTGTATATATATCAAAAAATAAATGTCATGGTACAATATCTACATCAGTGTATGTATATTGACCATAAATACAATATCCACGAGGCTATCAAAAAGGAGCCCATGAACGTATATTTGTATCAAAGGATGGGGAAACAAAATCAAAAAGTGTATGTACACTTGAGCTAGCCCTGATGGCTACTCCCCTCTTCGGTCTGTCTCTCTAGATGATCCTTAGCTTTGGGTCGTGCATCACTCCTCTGTGAGTAATCAAGTTATTTGAGTAGCGCTAGAACATCTATGTGGTAATGCATCATGTAATAGGCAGCCTCAGTGGCAACCTCTTTGTATAGCCTGGTAGATACGGTCCTACCCTATGTCACCATTGTCATCGCCTCCAACTTGTTGTCTGGCCTGGTCCCCCTCAACAGTGATCGCAAAAACCTACTAGCGAGCCTAATCCTGCTCACCTATAATTGTATGCACCTGCTACTGTAGCTGTCGAATCTATACGTCTCAGGGATTTGGCCCTAGTGGTGGTGGTTGACTTGTCTGTTGTTGTCCTGCCTACAACTGCACTGGTTGAGGTTGAATGAGAGGCTACTATGGAGGCTGTTGTTCAACTGGTGGTGTCCCCAAAATTTGCCCATCATGGCCATTCTAGCAATCTTGACCCCTGCTTATACCTGTGCCTGCTCCCCTCCCTCTGGGTCTCCCTCATGGAGGGGCACCCGTTGGATCTATCAACCTCTGAGGGGGTGTAAACCATGCATCATAAGCAGGTGTTGTCTGCGCGACTGCCTAACCCTAGTCGTATGCCCATGGTTATGCCACCAACTGTTAAAAACCCTCAACCACCTCTGGAGTTGGGATAGTGGGTCCCCGTGTGGGAACCTCTCAAGTTGATCTCACAAATATAGCTCTATATGCATCATCTGGCCTATCCTACTACTCGTCAAACTTTCGTGCCACCTTGTTTGGCAAATATCTCTCTATGATAGTGTGCTTCCAACCTTGCATGTACCAGGTTTATCTAGCAAAGAACAACTACTGTACATCATCATACCACACTAGCATTTGTAGCCAGGGTTGCCATCTGAACACTGTCATATCATCCATCACCCACCACCAGTACGGAAGCCCAAGCCGCCCTGTGTGTCGTAAGGTGATGGCACCTCTATATCACCAAACCATAGGATCATCTAGCTCAACATCGACCATTTGCATGATCAGTTAGAGCACAACAATATGCTCCCAAGCCTAAATGTGAAGCAAGGTAACCCCTACGCCAATAGCTATGTCATCGCAGTAGAAAAAGTCGTGCATATCATGATACAACGAGGCTAGCATCACCAAACCCCATGCAAATAATGTCCTCCTACAGAGCATCCTGTGCCATGATAAGCCCCATCCTAGGCTGAACCCTCTGCTCTATCAGTCAGGAGTGACCAAACCTAAAATTATGGCTACAATAATCAATCGGAATGTGGGCACGCAACCTCTGTATGCCTCGAGGTCAATTTGTGAAGTAACTAGAATGATGGTCTCCATCTCCATCACCTCGTGATAGGCATCACATTTGGCGTCGATGTTGTAAATCACACGCTCGCCATGTATCAACAAATACAAAATCTACCACACATCTTCTAATGTCACTATTGCCTTGCCAGAGGTTAAACAACGAAGTCTCACTGTGCCATCTCTCGCACAATGCAGCCATCATAGCTAGATGTGTTCAGACGATGGGCGCGTATGCAATGTACCATAAGCCGATCTCCCCCAGGTGCTCCTGGCGCAAGTTGGATAAATCGCCAAGTCTCTCCAAAACTATGGGTCGGTGCTCATAAGACATAAAGGGTGGAATGACCTCCTGCACTCATGAAGTGCATAATGTCAAAATTTTAAAAAAATTGACTTAGTTTGGAATTTTTTGCTCCAAAATGACAATAGCATCGCTATATTTCAAATTCCAAATTACAACACCTGAAGGCATTTCAAATCGTAAATCGCAAATCGCGTCACCATAAACATATGCGTTGCAATTTAAACTTTGGAAACCCTAACCCTAATTTTCAAATCAGGAAGTGTGTCACTATATACATATGTGTCACAAATTAAATTGAGAAACCCTAATTCCAAATTGTGAATTGCGTCGCAATACAAATATGTGTCTCTATAAATCATTTTAGCATCATTGATTCTCAAATGGGCATTGCTATATAGCGATGCCGCCAAAGTTTAAATTCTAAAGATCAATAAATGCATCAAAAAGTCAAATTTCAAATCAATTTTCGAGTTACATACTAGTGGTCTTGAGCTTGGAATCCGTTGGTACTCTTGAACTCAATCAAAAATGTGTCATGGGAGCTCTCGTTGTGCCATTTCGTCAGAGGGCCAGAGCTCAAATTGCAAGAATTCCTTAAGGCGTAAATGCACAAATGAATTGAAAGTGACCCTTCTTGGATTATTTATACATCAAAATTAGGGTTTTTGCCCTAATTTAACCTTGAAAGTAGGGTTTATCATTATTTTCACCAATTTTACCAAACTGGAGCTTATTTTGCATCATTTTTTGCATTTTTGGCATATTTCTTACATCCTAGAGCCTTTTTGGACCCCTGGGCCATCCTTTTACCTTTATCAAGAAATCAACCCAAAATTCAAATTTTTTGCCCGATTTCTTGAGGGGGTAGGGAATCAACTTTATCTTTCAGCAGTGGGGCATCTTTAAAATAAGAAAAAAAATATTTTTTGATCTGGGCAACAGTTTTCATTCAAAGAGCATCAGTATTTGAACTGAAGCAATAAGTACCTTGCTTCAAAGAGGGGCAAAATGTAGACATTGAAAAATGTCCTGAATCATATCATACACTCAAATAAGGTATACTAACATCATTTTCTCTTCAAACCCATCCTCTTTTCGCTTAATTAATTAAATTATCTTAGCTATTTAATTAATGACATCATTCGCATCTATTAACCTAATTCATTTAATTGGGTTAATTCGCCCCCTTTCACGCTAACACTTCATCTCATTAAATTAAATAAATCAAACTATTTAATTTAATTCCTTAAGTCATCTTATTTAATTAAATAACCCTAAATTATTTAATTAAATGTCGTTTCACCTTTCCCCCTTTCATTAAATCATTAAATTTAATGAAAATCACTTTATTCCTCCAATTCCCCTAATTGTATGATTAAACCCTTGTTTAATTAGAAATTGTATAACTAATCCTATTCCTCCCACTTGCAAAGGAATATTCCAAAAGAATATTCCTCCTTTGCACAATTTAATTGTTTTAATTAACTAAATGATCTTTTTCCTCACCCATGAGAATATTCCCAAGAATATTCTTTCTCCTCCAATCATTTGAAAAAGGGATATTCTCACAAAGCTTCATGTGCAAGTTAACTTGTGACTTCTTGTGCGAGTTAACTTGTGACTTCTTATGCAAGTTAACTTTTGACCTCTTGTACATGTCAAATGTATGCTTGTTTGGAAGGAATGAGAACCCTTGATTAAATATCATCTTGCATTGTCACCCATTGATGAGAATCCATGATCCATGCCTCCCATTTCCTCCATCCTTGATTGTTGATTGGCTTTTTTGATCTCAACCCTCTATTTCTCATTTGCTTTCCTATAAATAGAACATTATTTGGAGACAAATGGATTCATCTTTCAATTGAAAACTTATGTTGTTGAATTTACTCACACTCACACTCATAATTTACTCACATTTAGCATATTTTAGTTGATTTTTAGCATATTAGTTTTAAGCTTCCATTAATGGCTTCCATGCATCCATCTTAGTTTGTTTATAAATTAGGGTTTGAATATTTTAGCTTAGAATCTACTTAGATTAGCTTAAATTTTGCATACTTAGATCATTTTTAGCATAAAATCATGTTAATTTAGGTTGCATCATGTTTAAATTAGCATAAATCATGTTTTTGTCCACATATCACAATAGTTTCATTGATTCTATTCAATAGAATCGATTGAAACAAGCTCATTGATCACGGGATTGGAAAAGGGTCGTCATTTCACATCAACATGACACCAATTCCAAAACGGGATAAGTTTTAAATAGGTTAGAGTAGACATTTAAATGCTTTCATAGTTCATAATGTTTAGTTTCAATAAGTGCTTAGTTTAACCTTCATTTGAATGATCTTGTTTAAGATTGAGTATTAGTGGCTCCGTTGTGTGTCGATTCATCATGGATCAAGTGTAATCTACCCACACCGATAATCCTTGGTTGACAGAAACTAATGTTGAACAAGATCCAAAGAGAAAGATGGTTTGACAACTGTTGTGCAATGACCGTCATTAAAGAGGAGAGATAACCCCTCAAATGTGTCCTCCAAATCTAAAATGTGAGATTCCACAAACAAGGATGGAATGTCTAATAAATAGGAATCTCAATCAAGAAGACAATCAAATACTTGTTGTAATGAATCACCAACATAAGATGAATGGTCCTATTGAACAAGAACGATGGGAGCCTCAATCAATGACTTTACATAAGGAATCATTGAAGGTGAAGGGTCAACAATTATCTCTAAAGGAGAAGGAGCATATGAAGAAACATCGTCATCCTCATATGAAGATTCAAAATACTCCAAATCTTCAAACTCTTGAATAGTATCATAATCATAGGGTATCCATTCCAAAAAATGAAGAGGCATAAGACAATCTGAAATAGGATCATTTGGGAATGGCTGAGTATCAGGATCCCTATATATCTCACAAATTTTAGTCCAAAGAGTGCGAGGACATTCAAAATGAACAATAGCATTCAAAATTTTATCATCTACATGCATAAAAATAACTCCTAAGACATTATCCCTTTTTGTAATTCCAAGAAAATTTCTTTCTAACAGTACCTAGAGGGGGAACAATATCATACAAATGTGGCAACAAATGAAGCTAATGGAGATGTTTTATGATGGCATCTCTCCATTGTTTATAGTTTTCACTTTTCAACATAATTAGAGAAGGATGAAATAAAAATTCCATAATGAACTATGGGAAATCTCAAAAATTACAAAGACTAAAACCTTCAACAACAATGAGAAACCCCCAAACATGATGTATGCTACAAAGGAAGTCTTCCCAAAAAATAGAACCTCTCCAAGAGTCAAGATGTCCAAGTAATTAACTAGAATGTAAATATGCCAAAATATAAATAAATGATACTTGGGGATGGAACTAGAAAAAATTCATGTGAGTTATGATAGAACTCCTTAATACCTTTTCGATGTAAAAATCCTGAAAAATGGAGATCTAGGCAAAAAGTTATGATCTCAGAGGTCCAAATGGGAGATCTAACTTCAAATAACAATAAAATATTTCAACTGTGAAATTAGATAATAATACTTGCACCACTAGAAATTTTTCAGAACCGTCTTTCTAACAATATCTTTTTTTTGAAAATCTGATACCTGAGTCAAAAGTTACGGTGAATTTAAAAAACTACCCAATTAAGGCTTAAGGGGCCAAAATTAAGCCCCCTAAGGGCTGGCGAGTGGTCCCTCCATGTGACCAGAAGCTAAAGAACTAGGTTGAGCACTAGTATGATAGCCATTTAACCGTTAAATTAAATAAATTCCTCTATGATGGTCATTTGGCTGTCAATTCTAAAATAGTTGCCCAAAATTTTTAAAAAATCATCAAAAATAAATTTTCTTCAAAATATGAAATATTTTATATGAAAATAGGGGTTTTTGGGCCTTTTGGATTCAATGCAAGGGTCTGTTTCAACCCAAAATGATCCAAAATGAATATGCAATACAAAGCCACAAAAAACCCCAAATCTAGTATTTTTTAAAGTTTTTTTGATACTCCAAATCACCATATGGTGCAAGATAAGAGCATACTCAACTTTACTAAAAACAAATATCTCATTTAGCTATAGCTCTACCCTCAAATTTGGAAAGGAATTTGCAAGGTTGTGCTATGATACCATGTAGGAGTCAATCACACTATAATACCACTTGTTGAGCTACAAATCATATGGAATAGCTAAGACTCAAACCTAAGACCTTACATTTATTTCCAGAGTGCTCTACCAATTAATCTATTGGGCTCTCTTTTTCCAACCCATTGTCGGTTCAGATGTGGCTTATTTCCAACAGATTTTTGATGTGTTTTAGTTTGCAGATTTGAAGTGTTGTTTCCATTTTTAAAAAAAATTATTTGAATTTTGTGTTGGGGTGTTTAAGAAAGACCAATTGCTATACCATTGCATTTCCAAATTAGGTCGTACCACTCTTGGCAGGTGTGAAGGTTTGATAAATACATTTCTTATAACCAACGCCATTTCCCTAATTATTGCAAGTTGTACAAGTCAAATTTTGTAGAGTTACAAGATTGGGAGGCTATACCTTATCTCATTATTGTCATACAAGCATTCCAACAGGGATGGCATGAGGGTTTAGGGCTTACTTTACTAGTTATTTGAGGCTTTTTCACCATTTTCAAGGGTGGCCTAATTGTTGCTATTATAGTGTAGAAAATTGTATACCTTTACAATTTCACACTATGTTTGGGTCCCTTAATTTATTGGACTTAATTAAGCTTCTAATTTGCCAAATTATGCATTCCAAAGCCTTATTTTTACTATTTTCTAAAAGGGGAACCAATTTTTTTTATTTTTTTTATCGTTAAACACTGCTAGGGGCAGCACCCTGTATTGATTTTTAAAAGATAGTACATGAGTTTCATCCAAAACTACTGGGAGGCCTTTTCTGTAATAATGACCAACCCAAAGCACCTACCTACCCAAACCATGAATTTCAGCCAGAAGATTCCAGGAGGCCTATTCTGTAGGAATGGCCAACCCAAAGCTACTACCTACTTAGAGATAGAAAGTACAAAGACTTGTATTAACAAATAGCACTCCTGGGACTAACTCCATAAAACCATATGCTACTACTATTTCAACATTCTTTACTACACAAAAATTTTGTTATCAAAATACCACACCTACGGACCAGCAAACCATTCTAGCCAAGTACTGCTCAGGCTTCATCATCCTCAGACTCACACCTTTTCATATATGCCTTGTAGCATGCAATCACTGGACAGTTTGCACCACACTTCTGATGTGTTGGGCTTTTGGCCTTTTCCTCTAGGTCCTGTTGATCATTAGCTAACCATTTTTTTCCTTCTCCCAAGTCCCAGTCGTCATTGTCACTTACAACTATCTCCTCCTCCAGACCCTCATCTGCTATGTAACTTGTCACCCAACCATGAGGAAGATTGGTGGTCAATTTCGCTACCCTGAGGAGAAAGAAGACATTTTTGTCCCCCTCAGCCCATAATTTCTTGAAGCCCTCTGGGTCGATAGTGTGAATCAAGGGAAACTTCATCACCTCTCGGCCTCTCATGTGCAACATGTAATTCTGCGACATAGGAATCTGCCTATTGTCATCCACATTATCCAAAGTTGCGTCTATGTCGCCCAGCCAAGCATGCACAAAGACCATCTGGGTCAGTTTTTTACTTATTTCCTTTGAAACTCCCATGTGCAGAAGGACCGCAAGAAACATTGTTGGGATCTCTATGTTTCCTTTGGCTCTATGATAGGCTTTTAGGAACTCTGGCCCAACCACCTTTTTGGTTGCCCAGAGAATGAGAGGATGAGAGGATTGCAACATTCCTTGGAGCCGTTTGTCCATTATTTCCCCTTTGAAAGCCTGCATCTGCTTATCAATGTCCAGTGCTAGTGGCATCTCCATTCCTCACATTTTTCACCTCACCTTCCAGATGTTTCTATCTTTGACTTGCTTTGAAATGCAATTGTGCTGAAATAAAACAATCTCTGCCTTTTGTAAACAAAGGCCATATTACCTCATGATATCTAAAGTACCGACTGAGGCCTTTGTGCGTGTCAAGCTTCCACTTCTCTTGGCCATGGTACGCATTCCCAAGGATGATTATTAATACGTCCTTTGACTTTTTGCAAGGAGATCTTCTTGCCTTGATTTATTCTTTTATTTTGAGTTCTTGATACTGACCCTTGCCTTGTCATGAGTGATGCATAGAGATGGCCTTTATTGCCATGTGATTTTTGTTTTCCGCCGCTGCGTAGGCTAGTGCCATAAACTTTCCCGATGCTTGACCACGTAATTGTCCTACCTGTCGATTTCAGTGGCCAATTTTTCTAGCTCATCTACTCTAGTGTTTCCTTCCCTGTAGATGTGACTAACTTTGAAGGTTACGCACCCGTCTAATAGTTCCTTGATCTGCTGCAGAAAATGGTTTAGTTTCCAGTTAGGGGTGGAGCCCTTGCATATTGAATTGATAGTTATAATTGATTCTCCCTCTAAGTTGATTTGACTAGTCCCCAGTTCTTGACCTAGCTAAAGGCCAAACGATGTTGCTCTAAGTTCCGCCTCATTGTTTGTGCAATTTTCAAGAGGAATGGATCTTTCTGCAAAAACCTTACCTTCAGAGTCATGTGCAATGCACCTAGCCCTGCTTGGTCTCGGGTTGCCAGAAGCTGTACCATCAAAGTTGATCTTTATCCACCCTGAATTTGGAGCTTGCCAAACTATCTCGGCTCTCAATACCCTATTGGATTGAAGGGAGCTATTCCCGTTCAAATTGGGAGGTTTGAGGCCCGAGAAGTTCTTGATCATACAATCATCCCAATTTGTGAACAATTTTTGCTTTCCTTCCTTGTGCCAAGCATTCTCATTGACCATTTTAACTATTGCTCTTTTAATTTTATCCCACAATCTATCCCTTGGAATATTCTCCTATTTCTTTCCTTCCACAGTTCCCAAATTACTATGGAAGAAGTGACCTGCCATATATTACCAAACACTGACTCGTTTCCTTTTTGCGGCCACATCTTGAACCATGTTGAGAGATCCTCTGGCATAGGGCTTTAGAGGTTTAGTTTGGCTCTCATAGGATTACAACATTCAATTACATATGGGAAGGACAACAGAAGGTGATTTACTGTCTCCTCATGCTCTTTGCATAGGCTACACCTTCCCGAGCCTTGGATTCCAAGTTTGGCTAGTCTATCTTCTGTGAGAATTCTCTTTTGAATTGCCAACCATGCAAAAAAATGGCCTTGGGTATGCATTTGTTTCCCAAAAATAGTTTACGTGGACAATCTTGTCAGGCTATTGCTATTTCTTTAGCCTTGTATCCTAGTTTCACCTTGTAGGTTCCGGTTGCGGATCCACACCACTTGATTTTGTCCTTTTCATTGGTTGGAACAAAGAATCTTTCCTTGAGGATCTTTTCCAAGGATTCTTTTTGGTCCTATGGGGCATTGAGAGGTTGAAGATCATTCCAAATCCAACTTGAGATTCCTTGATTTGAGACCATTTTTCCATAATTGGCAACCTTAATCCCCCAAAGTCTAATATTCTCTTCTTTTATTTCCTCTAGACCTTGTCTGTTGCCAATGGGTTCTTTCCCACACCATTAGTCTTTCCAGAAAGACACACTTTTTCCATCTCAGACTTCCCAAGTGACATGGTCTGCTATTATGTCTCTGCATTCCATCATGAAATTCCATATTGCTGAGCCTCTTGGGGGGTTTAGAGTTGTAAGGATTCTTGTTGGATCATCTGAGTCTATATATTTTCTTTTTATGATTCTGACACATCTTTGGTTTCCTTTGGTGTGAATATCCCATACTAATTTGGCACCCATGGCCTGATTGATGATGGGAAGTTGTCTTATCCCTGCACCTCCAGCTTCTTTGGGAAAGCAAATCTTATCCCATGCCAAAAGGGGGAATTTGTTATGCTCACCCGTGCCACTCCAAAAGAATCTTCTGAAGATTTGAGTGAGAGCATCTTCTACTGCTTTGGGAAGTTTGAGGCATGACATTGAGTAAACTGGGATAGTTGATAACATTGATTTGACCATTAGGAGCCTTCCAGCCAATGAAAGCCATTTGCCCTTCCAACTGCTTAATTTATTCTTGAAACTATTAATTAAGTTCTCCCAGTAGCAATTTTTGTTGATGCCTACAAATAGGGGAATTCCCAGGTATCGACCAAACAGAGAGGCAACTTTCAAGTCTAAGATCCTTGCTATATCTCTTTGCAGGCTTGGTTGGGTGTTTAGGAAAAAAACCTTTGGTTTTCCCTAATTGATGTCCTAACCCGATGCACTGCAGTAGTTATTCATAAAGTTTTTAATTACTCTTGTTTCCCTTCTGCTTGCTTCACCCATTAGGATTGTGCCATCAGCAAATTGTAGGTGGGTTGAGGGCTTTAGACCATTGGCTACATGGATTCCTTTCCATCTACCTTCCTCTCTTATCCTTTTGATTCCCCTTCCCAACACTTCTGCCATAATTATGAATAGAAATGGGGACAAGGGATCACCTTGTCTTAGCCCCCTGGAGGAATAAAATTATCCATTTGTTGTTCCATTTACCAAGACCAAGAATTTCAGAGTTGAGATGTAGGTTCGAACCCAATTTACCCAGTTTTCTCCAAACGCAAATTTTCTTAATACTTCCAGCAGAAAGCTCCTATCTACCATGTCATAGGCTTTGAGGATGTCTAGCTTTAGAATCATACATGCCTCTTTGTTTTTCCTGGCTGTGTGAATTTTTTCATGAGCTATGATGATTCCTTCTACTATGGATCGGCCTTGTGCAAAACCACTTTGCTCCTTAGATATGACCTCCTGCAACACTTTTTTGAGCATGTTGGCAATTATCTTTGTAACCACTTTGTACATTGTATCGCATAGGGCAATTGGCCTGAAGTTTCTCATTGTTTGTGGATCTTTCTTCTTGGGGATTAAGGCCAGAAAGGTGTGATTTACTGCCCCTAGCATTGTCATTTTTTTCCTGGATTCCTCCACTGCTGCACCAAGATCTTTCCCTACAATATCCTAGAAGGTTTGAAAAAATCCAACTGGAAAGCCATCTGGGCCTGGGGCCTTATTTGGGTTCATTTGAAAGACTGCTTCTTTTACTTCATCCAAGGATATCTTTTGATAGAGGAGCTTGTTTTGTTCCTCTATTATGATGGAGGGGATTGCAGCCAACAAGTTGTCCCTGATAGCCCTGCTTACTTGACATTCCTTGTTTAGCAAGGTTTCAAAGAAATTAACTGCCTCTTTATTGACTTCTTCAATTGATTAAGATGTTTCTCCATTGGATTTTTTGATTTCTGCAATCCTCTTTTTGTTACTATTGGCTATGGTTGATTTATGGAAGAACTTTGTGTTCCTGTCCCCTTCTTTCAGCCATATTTCTCTTGATTTTTGACGCCAATAACACTCCTCCCATTTGAGGATTTATGCCAATTCATCTTTTAGGCTCTTTTCATTCTCAAAATCAACTGCATCCATTCCCTTGTCTATTACATGCTCATTCAGGGCTCGAATTTCTTGTTCAATTATTTCTTTCTCCTGGAAAATATTCTTGAAGTGAGTCTTATTCCACTCCTTCAACTTAATTTTTATGTGGCCCAGTTTTTTGTTTACCTTGTAAAGCTCTATTTTGTCATTGAAGCTCACTTCATTCCACCAAGTGCTTATTAAGTTTGGAAATTGATTGTCCCTTAACCACATGTATTCAAATTTTAATGGGAAACCTTTGGGAGGATCATTTTGGCCAAAAGACAGAAGGATTGGGAAGTGGTCTGAGCCTGTGAATGGGAGAATTTGGGCTTCATGGGTTCCTTCCAAATCTCCCTAGTGGCCCCAAAGGAGAAATCTATCTAACCTTTCTGTAATGCTGATGAATCCCTTTCTTCTGTTGGACTAGGTGAATGTTCCATTTCTTGTTTGTATATCAAGTAGAAGGTTTTTATCAATGAATTCCTAGAAGTCTCTTTGGACAACCGTTCTTCTCCCGTTCACCCCCTGTTTTTCAATATTGCTTAGAGTGGCATTGAAGTCTCCTACTACAATTCCTTGCTCTGACCTTTTGATTTCTATTTCCCCAAAGATTTTATCCCATAGCCTCTTTTTCCTTCTATTGGAACAGACCCATATACATCAATGCAGGTGAATGAGGTGTTTTTTCTTATGTCTTTGAGATTGACTACATGCCAATTCTCAACTTCTGACTCTATTTCACCTGACACTGAGAGAGGGTTCTAGAAGACCCCCAATCCCCCAAAAGCCCTCGAGGCTTCCTTGAGATTCCCTTTCCATTGTGTCCATCTACCCAACCTTTTTTCACCTTCCTCCTTATTCCATTTTGTTTCCTGCAACAACACTACATCTGCATTTGATTGGTCAATTTGGCACTTGACCATACACCATTTGTCAAGTGCATTAACACCCCTAACATTCCATGTTATGAGTCTCATTCTATCATGGGAAGGATACTCTCCTTCCCCATCATCAATTTTTTCTGCCTTGAGGCGTTGCCAACAATCATCAACTTGGCTCTGTTTGACATCTTGTCCATACTTGCCTTTTTCTTAATGTTGGGGGCTTTTAGTTTTGATTCAAACTGCTCTAGCTGCCCGATTTCTAGTAATTCTCCTTCCTTTGCCTCCTCCCATAGCATTTAATATTTTAATTTCCATGGAATATGAGTGTCCTGGAAATTTAGGCCAAGACCTTTTCTCTTGTGGGTGAGTGGGTCCCCTTTGTCCTAGGACCCATTTTAAATATGTTTTTGGTAGTCTTTTAATGATCCAAATTCAAATTATAAGTGTCAATAATGTAAGAGGATAACACACATACCCCCTTTGTCATACAACTACTCTCAACAAAATAAAATGCATTGGAAATGCAACAAATTAGATTTAAAAATCTGCAACATGAACACTAGTTTGTTCATTCAAAACTGCCCGCAATAACAACAAAATAAATCTATATAGCTTATGGATTCAATTGTGTACACAATCAAATCCAAAAGCTATATAGATTTATGATATGGATTATGGAAACTTATTATCATTAATAACAACAAAATCTTCTCCAAATTGATTTTACCAATATTGAAGCCTCTTGGGCCGATAAAATTAGTCTCAAAACTGATATTCAAACCAATAACCAACCTTCACCAATCTGATTTATACATCATAAAATATGATTGATCTAAACACCCAATTTACACAAGCAAAATCATAGAAATTCTCATTGAAATTTAAAACAACATTACAAAACAATAGGCCAAGCCTATTGGCTCCTCATTACATAATCCCAATATGATTTAGGTCTGATCTTAGACCTAAAAAAATGGTGTAGTACAACAACATATGGCTTCCAAAAATCTTCCTCAAACTTTCCAACACCTGCAACAATAGACCACTCTAAAAAATCACACCCTTTAATCTACAACTGTCGATGATGCTTGTGCCTCTATAAACCAACTCCAATCTACAAAATCACCATTAAAACCCCTCCCTAGAGGTATACCACACCTCCCTATGTCTTCCTCTTCAATCTGGAGAAAGAGAACTCAAAAATGAATTGATTTTTTCTTTTATTCAATCCATCTTTTCTCATGAAATCAAATTTGAGTGCATTTGGAGGAATTTCATCACATTCCAAAACCCACTCCCAAAAATCAATGCCCACCTCCAAAAAATCTCTAATTAGATTAAATTTCATTAATAAAATAGAATAAAATATGCCTTTCAAACTCCAAGACATGTTGTGAGTGGATGACAATGCTTTTAATGCATTCTTGCTTTCTTGAATAAAGCAAAAATCTAATATTTCCAAACTAAGCGCCCACCTCCAAAATCTCTATGTTTTAGGAGTTATGGAATTTAAAATTGGGAGCTATGAGTCAATTTGGAGGTCTCCATGAAACCATGCCCTCTCTTGCTATTTCAAGATTTTTTTCATTTAAAACATATTCTCCACTATGTCACCTTATCCTATTTTGACCCAAATTTACTCCAAATTGCAATTTTCAAATTCCAATATGTCATGACATTCAAATTCACAACAAAATATGAATTTCATGAGACAAAATATGAAATTCAAAACTCACCAAAAATTGAAATTAAAATCAAACCCTTTTTGTTGACACAAAATTGCTAGTTACCATGGATGCTCCTGCATTAGACACCCAAGGTAGAAATTTTTTGTGAGTTTGGTCTCACAAAATGGAGTTGAATGGTAGAACCATCCTTTCAGGTTGTAAAAAATGCTTAGGAAACTCCATTACTAAAATTGGTACCTCCAACGATTTCTTCTTTCTTTTCTTCCAGCATCTAGTTGGAACAAGCTTCCTTCTCTGATAACTTTGCTCTACATTGAACCTCTTGAGTGTGGAATCAATTCCACCATAAAAAAAAAACTCCTCCAAGTGTAACTCACATTCTCCTCTAATCTTATGGGATTCAATCCACCATAGTTCGGCCACCTCCACCAAAATGCATCTGCACTAAACTCTGCAACATCATATAAATCCTTCTCTACATACCAATCATCACTAGAAAATTCTTCCTCAACTATCTCATTTGAATTCACTAAATTATCCAACTGAACATGAAAATCATTAATAATAAAAGTTTTTACCTTCTCATTACTTTCTGCAACATCAATCTCAACTTCATCAAATCTCACATTAAAATATGATTTTACCTCATTACCTTCAGCTGCAACTTTTTCTCTACCTACAACCAATGCATTCCACTGTGCCTCTACTTCTGCAATCTTCATCAATAAATCATCTCTTTCTTTTTCTTCTATGTCCTCCAAAGTACTCTCTTCTTCTGCAACTTCATTATACTCGCATCCATTTTTATAATAACATTAAAAAATATTAAACTTTTCATCAACTACTTTCATTGCTGCAATTCTTTCTTCTCTGTCACTTGTCATATCAGTCAAATACAAATAAGATTTGGTTCTAACCTCATCAAAATCTGATATTTCTCTTGTCCTTACTGTTGTGACATAATTTTCAACTTCCTCGTATCCATCCATCCCATTCATGACATTCACATGCTAACCAAAATCATCAATGAACTCACAAAATGCAAGTTTTACCTTTTCTTTAACTACCACAACTTGGTTTTCCCTTTCTTCAATGTCCTCCATTTTGATAAACTCTTTTGTTGTTGCTGCAACCTCTTTAATATTTGTTGCACTTTTCTCCTCCTTCTCATCCTTTACTACAATCTCACCATCTTTCTTCATACTATTCTCAAAGCATACTTCTGCAATATTTTCTCCATCCAATTTCACTTGCATACACAACTATGACAAACTTGTTACCTTTCTTCTTTGAAATTTCATCAAAAAATTTCCACACTCTCAATATTCAATCGCTCAAGTATAGACTTCCTCACACTCGATGATCTGTCTAAACATAAATCACACACACACCACCACAAGCCTTGGTGTAAACTGCCTCACATCAGCGCTTTTGCTTGCACACTCAAGAACTCCTGCTCTAATACCACTAATGTAAGAGGATAACACACATACCCCCTTTTTCATACAACTACTCTCAAAAAAATAAAATTCATTGAAAATACAACAAATCATATTTAAAAATCTACAACATGAACACTAGTTTATTCATTCAAAATTGCCTGCAACAACAACAAAATCTTCTCCAAGTTGATTTTACCAATATTGCAACCTCTTGGGCTGATAAAATTAGTCTTAAAATTGATATTCAAACCAATAATGTCAACCTTCACCAATATGGTTTATACATCATAAAATAGGATTGATCTAAACACCCAATTTACACAATCAAAATCATAGAAATTCTCATTGAAATTGAAAACAACATTACAAAACAATAGGCCAAGCCTATTGGCTCCTCATTACATAATCCCAATATGATTTAGATATGATATTAGACCTGCAACAATGGTGTAGTACAACAACATATGGCTTCCACAAGCCTTCCTCAAACTCTCCAAAACCTGCAACAATAAACCACTCTAAAAAATCACATCCTTCAATCTGCAACTGTTGATGATGCTTGTGCCTTTGTAAACCAACTCCAATCTATAACAACACCATTAAAACCCCTCCCTAGAGGTATACCACATCTCCCTGTGTCTTCCTCCTAAATCTAGAGAAAGAGAACTCAAAAATGAATTGATTTTTCCTTTTATTCAATCCATCTTTCCTCATGAAATGAAATTTGAGTGCATTTGGAGGAATTTAGTCACATTCCAAAACCCACTCCCAAAAATCAACACCTGCCTCCAAAAACTCTCCAAGTAGATTAAATTTCATTAATAAAATACAATAAAATATGCCTTTGAAACTCCAAGACATGTTGTGAGTGGATGACAATGCTTTTAATGCCTTCTTGCTTTCTTAAATAAAGCGAAAATCTATTCTTTCCAAACTAGGCGCCCACCTCCAAAATCTCTATTTTTTAGGAGTTATGAAATTTCAAATTGAGAGTTACAAGTCAATTTGGAGGTCTCCATGAAACCACACCCTCTTTTGCTTTTTCAAGATTTTTTTTCATTTAAAACATATTCTCCACTATGCCACCTTATCTTATTTTGACCCAAATTTACTCCAAATTGCAATTTTCAAATTCCAATATGTCATGACATTCAAATTCACAACAAAATATGAATTTCATGAGACAAAATATGAAATTCAAAACTCACCAAAAATTGAAATTAAAATCAAACCCCTTTTGTTGACACAAGATTTCCAATTACCATGGATGCTCGTGCATCAATCAACTTTTGGAATCTAATTTTTAGGAAATTAGATAAACACCTATAAATACAGTCTTTTTATCATTTGAAATCCAACACACTTTATGAAGCAATCCTATTGAGAAAATATTATTGTCAAGAGCATAATTGAGTATTCAAGAGCAGCATTATCATTCATTATCAATAACAATCAAGATCGTAACATCATGTCAAAGTTTATGTGTGTTCATGTTGTGTTGTGAAGGCTAACATGCATTGTAGATCCTTAAGCATCCAAACATTCAAGAATTCAAGCATATCAAGCAAGAAAGATACAATTCCTTTGAAGATATATGTATGAATTCAGTCCTTCAAGGAAGCCATTGAAGGATGGTGAGTTGCAACAAGTGTTCATTCATCATTTCCTTCCCTTTTATTTTCTTTTTATCAAGGTTTAATTACCAAACTAGGGTTTGACCAAGGCAAACCCCCCTAACAAACAAAACAAAACATTTTTCCCTCTTTGTGTATGTGCATATTATAGGTTGAAGAAGAATTGAAGAAGATCTTGAAGAGCAATTTTACATTGTTGTATTTGTTGTCATCATTCTTGCCAAGCCACATAAACTAAGTTGCAAAATTTATTTTCGTCACTCTGACAAGTTTGCAAGCAGAAATCAACATCTCAAATTTGACATCAGAGGACTGTAAAAAGTGTTTTTAGAAGCCCTATCAAGGACCCATTCACCTAGGGGTGAACCAATCCTCCTGCACTACTCAAAATCAACTTTTGGTGATAGGTACATGCTGTTAGACCCTTCTCAAATCTGCCTACAAATTATTGTTTCAATTTTTGTACATTTGAGAATCTATAATCTACATCTTAGGTCATATAGTTCATTTAGTTGCATTGTTTGAAATTATTCCTAATCATTCTCTTCCCTTAAAGAATCGCCAACCCAAGCCTGATTGACCCACCTTTGAGGTTGAAAGTCAATCTCTTAGCCTAATTGGTTTACATTCTTAATGAAATGCTTGGGAAATAGGGACTTTAAATCATAATTCTCCTTTTTACACAAGTAAATTAAGGTTTTCTCCCTCTCTCTTTTCCTTCCTTTTTATTTTGGTGAGCCTAACATTCTTACATCATTGCTTTCTAATTTGGAAGTCATTCAAACCCTAGATCTAGATTTTTCATCATTGTGTTTTGCATTCTTCATTTAGGGTTAGATCTTGCATGTTTTCATCATGAAAAACTCATAAAAATCCAAAAATATTATATACATTTTTCATTATAGTTTGCATTAGTGCGTGTTTCAGTCATTTAGATCAAAATTTCATTCAAAATTGCTCTCAAAATTGTCATTATTATTTACACATTATCATATAGTTGCACTTGCATTTCATCAAAAAAATTTGGAAAAAACAATCATTGTAAAACCACTTTGCAACTTGAAACAGTAGTCATATACAGTAACTCGAACATTTAGATTTTAATTTTTCAGACCCCTATACAAAGACTCATTTTCCCCTGGGTGGCCTTGTCCTTGTATAGGTGTTTCTCCAAAAAAATTCACGCATTTTTGTTTTTGTTTGCTTAGATTCCTTGTATTTGCAGATCTTTGTTTTTATTTCAAAAATTGCATATTTTTAAGCATTTTTATATCTATTTCATTTTATTGGCATTATTTTATTTGCACCCCCTAAGGTGAATTTTATTTTCACCCCCTAAGGTGAATTTTATTTACACCCCTTGAGGTGAACTTAGCATTTTTGCTTCACTTTGTTCACGAGTGTTGAACCTAGTGTAGTGTTGGCATATTTTATGGACAAACAACATAGGCGTGCTAGTCCATCCTTTTTTCTTTGGGTCTCACCTAGTGTATATTAGACTGCACTAGCCCTTGTGAGTATATATATTTTATGGAAAAATAGTTTAGGATTGATCCATCCCTTTTCTTTTTGCATTAACTTTGAGATTAGATGTTGGTGTACCTTGTTTTGTTGCTATACACATATATGTGTTCTTTTGTGCCTTTATTGGATTTTCCATGTGATCATAGAACTTGGGGGCTTTATCACTCTCCTTGATCCTTTGTCATCTTATCTCTTTAATAGATATACAATTGGGCTTATCTTGACATATAATTCTCTAATTTACTATTAGTCTGAGCGTAAGTTCATACTCTCACTAAAGTGGGGGCTAAATATAGTGTAGGAAGTTGTCCACCTTTACAGTTTCACACTATGTTTGGGTCCCTTGATTTATTGGACTTAATTAAGCTTCTAATTTACCAAATTATGCATTTCAAAGCCTTATTTTTACTGTTTTCCAAAAAGGGAACCAATATTAAATAAATCTATTTAATATTTTAATTGCCATGGAATATGAGTGTCCTAGAAATTCAGGCCAAGACCCATTCGCCCAAGGGAAAATGGGTCCCCTTTATGTCCTCAGATCCATTTTAAAATATGTTTTTGGCGATCTTTTAATGATCCAAATTTAAATTGTAAGTGTCGGATTTTGGAATCTATTTTTTGGGAAATTAGATAAACACCTATAAATACAATCTTTTTATCATTTGAAATATAACATGCTTTATGAAGCAATCCTATTGAGAAAATATTATTGTCAAGAACATAATTGAGTATTCAAGTGCAACATTATCAGTCATTATCAACAACAATCAAGATCCTAACATCATGTCAAAGTTTATGCGTGTTCATGTTGTCTTGTGAAGGCTAACATGCATTGTAGATCCTCAAGCATCCAAGCATTCAAGGAAATCAAGCAAGCAAGATCCAATTCCTTTGAAGAGATGTCTATGACTTCAGTCCTTCAAGGAATCCATTGAAGGGTGGTGGGTTGCAACAAGTTTTCATTCATAATTTCCTTTCCTTTTATTATCTTTTTATCAAGGTTTAATTACCAAACTAGGGTTTGACCAGGGCAAACCCCCGAACAAACAAAACAAAACATTTTTCCTTCTTTGTGTATGTACAAATTATAGGTTGAAGAAGAATTGAAGAAGATCTTGAAGATAAATTTTGCATTGTTGCATTTGTTGTCAGCATTCTTGCCAAGCCATAGAAACTAAGTTGTAGAATTTATTTATCACTCCGACAAGTTTGCAAGCATAAATCAACATCTTAGATCTGACATCAGAGGACTGTAAAAAGTATTTTCAAAAGCCCTATCAAGGACACATTCACTCAGGGGCGAACTAGTCCTCCTGCACTACTCATAATCAACTTTTGGTGACAGGTACATGCTATTAGACCCTTCTTATATCTGCTTGCAAATTATTGTTTCAATTTTTGTACATTCAAGAATCTATAATTTATATCTTAGGTCATATAGTTCATTTAGTTGCATTGTTTGAAATTATTCCTAATCATTCTCTACCCTTAAAGAATCACCAACCTAGGCCTAATTGACTCATCTTTGAGGTTGAAAGTTAATGTCTTGGCCTCGTTGGTTTGTATTCTTAATGAAATGCTTGGGAAAGAGGAACTTTAAATCATAATTATCCATTTTACACATAAGGAAATTAGGGTTTTCTCCCTCTCTCTTTTCCTTCATTTTTAGTTATTAATTTTAGTACATCATGCACTGAACAAACTGAGATAGGTGTTGTGATTATTGTTTATCGGTCACCCCTATTTCAGCGTCATTTCCCAATAGTGGGTATGTCTAAAAATACTAGTATCAGACCTACAAGTGAATGTTTTCTTGACACATTGGGGTTTCTCAATGGTGTTGAGTATGTTTAATGTTGGTGACTAACCTTGGGAGAGGTATTATGCTTGTTAGAAGGAGTTTTCTTGGTTTTGGGTGGTTGTGTAACCTACAATAACCTTGCTTCAGACCTACAACCAAATTTTTAGACCTGTGATGGCTTATATTGTGATTATGATGTGATTACTTGACTTGTTATGATCATCCCAACTCTTAGCTTAAGGTATTTCATTAATGTTATCATTTGGGTGTTGAGAATATGTATTTGGGTCTTTGGGAAAGTGGCTTATTTTACTATTTGTATCAATACTGTTAGAATTGATGATTCAATCCACAACTCCCATGAAACACCTGTAAGCAATTACCTATCCCAATAGAGAAGATTTGAAAGCAAGATTGTGCTCAATAACCCGAGAATTATATTGATGCAAATAACCTAGATGAATATTACAAATGAACGTGCAAGCTTTATAAAAGAATTGCACAAGAAAACCCTACACGCGGTTTGACAAGATAGAGACAAGTGTCGTAATCTCATGCAATGAGATAACTTGTCCTAAATTTAGTCCAAACTAATAAAAAAATCAAACTAAAGATTAAAAAGCAACTCCTAAGTTTAGCTTAAGTGAACTTGTCAAATAGATTGCACCCGAATGTTTGAATGGCTAAATTCAAAAATCTGTTGAAACATGGGAACTATCTTCAGGCTGTGGGTATTCCTATGGGGAAGATAGACCTCCAAATTCTAGGCTGGTTCCTATATGATTCTCTGATTAATAACTGGGTAACTTATGCTGGAAAAGGGATAGAAGGATTGTAATAAATGCACGTAAAACTGTAAATTGACAATGATACACCTAATTGATAAAGACTTGCAACTACGATTTACAATGAACTTCAAAAAAACTATCCACACAAGTCAATTCGACAGTTTGACCACAAAAAATAATTCTAAGGAAGGCCTGAATAAACCACTTTTGAAGGAAAACAAAGTTTTCTCAGCAAAGAAGAATAGATTATTTTGTTACACAACCCTAGACCTATGACTTTCACTATTTTGAATGAATGCAAATATAAATGAGAATAATTTTAAAGGTTTTGATATTAAACATAGTAAAACTTCATCAAATCATTCATAAAAACATCATAATGACAAGGAAGACTTTTGATTTCACCGAAATCGAAGGAATCTTTGCAAAATGACACAAAATGAACCTGTAAACCTGCTGTTGTATTAATTTGAAAACTAAAAACTAAGTTACATGGTATTTCTCTTTGTAGAATGCAAAGGCTGAAAAATAAGAACTAGAGGAAAAAGACTAACTTTTTCCAATATATACAAAATAGGCATGCACAAAGCAACCAAAAATAGAATTGAATGAGAACTAAAGTGAAAACAACATGTCCAATGTGAAATCCGAGCAGAAGAGAAAATCCTGATAAAAATAGCCCAAAATTGAAGCAAACTGCTCTTTGTGCCTAGAAAATTCCACCTCTCCATGCGCATGACCAAAATATCCTGTGAACTGAAAGTAAAACCTCACTATTTGCATGAATTGAACACTGAAGTTCCACCTTATGCATGAGCAAATTTTTTTAGAATTTTCAATATTTATCACCTCATGCGCAATCTATTTTAAGCACATTACATGCATCATTGACTTGAAGTCACATAATCAAACTCCATCCTCACTTAATGTTTATGTTTGCACCTAAAAATAGTTGAATTAATTAAATGATTTATAATTTATCATTTAATCAATTAACTTTACAATGTATAATGCAAAACATAAACATTAAGGTTAATAAAATAATAACCTTACTCAAAACTTAAAATTCTTCTTACATTCGTGCCTTCTTGCACACTACATGTTAAATAATAAGGTAATGAGTGAAGCACTACCTTAATATTTAATTACATTATTGGTCCATCTCCATGCAAAAAGAAATAGGTGAACTCCAAGTCAAGGGCTCCTCTACTTCAAAACCTTTGATCATTCTGAAATTTTCCCTCACAAGTCACAACCTTTATGAAAAATAATAGGTCTATTGACTTAAAGTCAAGACCATGGTGTTAATAAAGTGAAATGATTTATTTAAAATCAAGTAAAAAATGCTCATCAAAAGGTTAGGGTAGAGAGTAAAAAAAATCGAACCGTAAAACTCATTTTGATTTCTCACTTTGCATTTTTGCTTCTGGAGCTCGCGCCGCCATGAGGGTTTGGTGCTGGAACTTAACAATTTCTCTATATTTCTTGTTGATTTTCTAAAGATTTTTGTGGAAAATGCAAGGTAAGCGCTTCCTCTTGTCATGAATCTGGCATTTCTTCTATTTTTGAAGCCATTTACAGGCTTTATAGCCACGACTGTGACACATTTTGTGATGTATTCTCATTTGCTATATTGTGTTGAGCCCTTTCATTGATCTGGAGTCGCCATCATAGCACTGTACGCGGGTTTTAAGAGCATTTTTTGGTGTAAACCTGGTAATTATGAATCTTCTACTTTTTCCCTTACTTTTCTGATGAAAACAACTCAATTTGAGATTATTGCATATTTTGTTCATGCTCAACCATAAAATACAATTTCCATTCACTAAAAATGAAAATAATATAATGTATATTTCATTGTACATGCTTCTCTAAATGGCACGACTTTACTAGTTTCTCCCCTTGATTCATGGTTGTGACTCTATTTCTTTTTAGTTTCTAAAGTCTCTTTAACAAATACAACTTGCACATATCATGGCTTCATTGCATCCCATGAGATAACAACTACAAGAGGCATTCTGTCAAACGGTATTCGTGCCTTGTCTATGTTTCATTTTATGACAAGTCACGACCTTATTATATTTCTAGAAAAATAGGGTAAACCCCTCTATCATGGCTACGAGTTTCTATCTCTTCATAAAAAAGTAAAAGAAAAGAAAACTTGTTCTTTACATCCTTGAGGGTTAAAAGAACCCTAGCTCGAACCTTCTCATGATTTATGTATTTATTTTCTGAATGTGATCAAAGAAGAAAATAGGATATTCATTTATCTTCTCAAAATAGCGAGAGAAAACTTTCCCATCACAGGTTGCCTATGAGATCCTTTATTCTATGTATAAATAATTAAATGGCTTGGCCCATCTATTGTTCTTTGATCTTCACAAAAATTAAAAGGGTTTGAAACCCTAGCCAGCTCCCTGCTCTAGTAAATGTATACTGCACAAATTGTGTGATGAGGGTTTGAAACCCTAGGCTGATACCATGCTTCTACTCTGCAAACATTTGAAACCTCTCCATATGTTCATGTGTTGTATTCTTTTGATAGCTTTGTATTTTTTGTTTAAAACGAAAACCCACATGGTTTTCTCATTTTCTTGTAAATACAAACAAGGTGAACCAAAACTCTTCCAATTTTTATATTTGATTCCATAACCTGTAGCTGTCATTTTGTGTGAATAGTTGTCATTCCACCCTTATAGCTATTTATTGTGTGCAAACATCATATATCTATTGTGGCTCTTCCTGTAGGTGAACACTTTTATATGCTTGTTGGATTATCTGTAAGTGATCATTTTGATGTGGTCTTCACTCTTACCCTTTGACTGCCTGATGCATCTCTTGTAGATGAACTGTTTTCATTGAATGCACACCTATTCCTCTTGAGTCTCTTATAGACCATGAATGTATTTTTTAAAAGTTATCAGAAACAGATTAAAGGACTTTGATATTTTGTTTTACCCTTCAATGTAAAGGGCTCCATACTTTATTGAAATGCAATGTGAAAATAACGTAGAGCTGAAGCTAAGACAAAATAAATGTAGTTCATGTTTTTGATTGCTTCTCTTAATGATGAGCAATAGGATGCATGCTCAAACTATTTTCTCAAATGTTGAGATAAGGCTCTATTTTCTTCATTCATGAGGATGATGATATCTTATTCCATACTATTGTCCTATGTTATTGTATATCATCTTTTCTCAACCCTTGTGGGAGCCATATTTATCACCACTCATAACAATATCTGTTGATTGAAATGATCTAATTATACTTGTTCCTGCACATTTAAACAAACAAGTTAGAAAAAATAATTGAAGCTGGAAGCTTCCATTGAACTTCGTGCTCCTTTAATATCAGCCTTTTTATGACTTAATCATCTGGTGAATGCCTATTTGGATATATATTACATTCTTGTTGGTAGTGTAGGCATGAAGTAGGATGTGATTTATCATTGCTCTAACACCATCCTTTTACAATCTTGCAGATGCATGGAGCTTGGAATCGAAACAACCTCAAGGCATTGGAGACACAACAATCTTGAAGAAATCAAGTAAAAATGATTCATCATTATAGGCAATGATGAATCATTCCCCTCCTTCATGTTTATATTATCTTTAGTAGTGTAGTATACAATCCTACTTTGTATTCATTATTTGATTATGAAAAATCAAATTAGGCTACTCCCACGGCTTGTGTGGGACTTTGGTTTTTACAATATGAATAAAACAACAACATTATGCAATTTTATGATTTTTCTGTTACAATTACTTGCATAATAATACTAAAAATTCAAAAGGAATTAGATTTGTTTAGCAATGAATACTTAGCAGAAATTTTGTACCTTTCAATGATAAATGCAATTAAGCTCTACCTATTTTGAGCTGTAGCAAAAAATAGGTAACAGAACTAAAGTAAAAAAGCCTCTAATAATTAATTGATGATTAATTAATTATCAGATAATGACTTATTTACTCCAACACCCCCTCTTAAGATCAACTTAGGGAGAAACTAAACAACTGACAAAGGAATCTAAATGAATGCAAAATGGGTCCCAACTAGAAGGCCTGATGAGGTACCCATTTACATATGTAATGAATTGGGTAGAGGAGAAAACCCAATGGGACAAAACCCCCCTACAATGAGATAACATGCTGCAAAGAAGCACTAGAAGAACACTGTGGAGTAACAATGGATTCTTGATTCTAACTATCAAGGAAAGATAATTTTTTTTACTACTGAAACCATATGAGAGTCATGTTGTCAAACAGATTGCACCCGAATGCATGAATGACTAAATTCAGCAATCTATTGAAACATGGGAACTATCTTCAGGCTGTGGGTGTTCCTATGGCGAAGATAGACATCTAGATTCTAGGTTGGTTCCTATATGATGGTCAATTAGGTACTTGAATGATTTGTTTTGAGAAAAGGGTAAGAAAGATTGAACTAAAATTAAAACCTCGGTGATGCACCTAAATGATGGTAAACTTGCAGAATAAGAATGATCCACAACTTATATCTTCAGGAAAACTATTAACACAATCCAATTTGAACACTTCAAACACATGAATAATTCATTAAAAGACTGCATCT
The DNA here is from genome assembly GCA_007258455.2 of Sequoia sempervirens. Taxonomy (NCBI): domain Eukaryota; kingdom Viridiplantae; phylum Streptophyta; class Pinopsida; order Cupressales; family Cupressaceae; genus Sequoia; species Sequoia sempervirens. The sequence continues at coordinate 101,721 of VDFB02164658.1, read as the reverse complement.
ATTCTTTTCCTACTAAGGAAAACTGAGTTTTTACAAATTAAAGGAAAAAGAAAACAACTTTTGAGCACAATTAATGACCTGTGAAGAACTGTAATTGTGTATATGCATGCGTAAACAAGACATAAATTTGAAGGTTTCAGAAATGAAACTCATCAAAATTGCATCAAATTATTTAAACAATACGAAACACCTGAAATTGGAAAGGTGAACTCTATTTCAATTAATATCATGAAGGAAAAAACTCTGCAAAAATGATAACCTGTAAAGCTGTAAAACTGTATTAATCTGAAACTGAAAGTTGAGTTACATGATATTTCTCTTTGCATAATGCAAAGGCTGAAAAATAAGAACTAGAGGAAAAAGATTAAATTTTTCCAATATATACAAAAGGCATGCACAAAGCAACCAGTAATAGAACTAACTGAGAATTGAGGTGAAAACAACATCCCCAATGTGAAATCCAAGTAGAAGAGAAAATCTTGATAAAAATAGTCCAAACTCATGCAAAAATGAGTGAACTCAGGTTCCAACTGGCTGTCAACTTGTAACTGATCCAAGGGGCACTCAAACTAAACTAAAAATCCCTGAAAAAGTGGTCCAAAACATGCAATAGTTGCCTCGTCTTTATCAACTCGCCCATGCACATCAGACTCAAACAACTTCATCATTAACTCCTTGTTTAACATGCGTGATTGGGATAATCTTCAGTTAATGTTTGCATTTAATAAATAGTTAAGTTAATTAAATGACTATAATGCATCATTTAATCAACTAACTTTACATTGTTTATGCAAACATAAAACATTTAAATTTAATAATTCTTTTATAAAACTCTACCCAAATACCTAATCACTACCCTCACATCGTGCGCCCCATTCCACACATACGAGGACTTAGCAATTGTTTACAAAAATGCCTAAGGCAAAATAATGGGATGAAACTTGTGGCCTTGGCATTAGTGAAGGCATATGTTTAATTAAAATGTGACAAAAGTCGATTTAGGGTATGGAACCCTAAGACAAAGCATCGAGCAAATCAAAATATTATTTCATTTTGACAATGAAGCTTCAAGAGGAAACTTGGCTGTTGACCTGGGGTTTGGATTTTGCTTCAATGGCAGATTTGAGGACTTTGACAGGGTTCTCCACTTGGTTTTTAGGCATCGTCTGTCTTCCTTTCACGCAGGTAAGCCATTTTATTCATTCCTTTAAGCCATATTTGAAGGCTTCTGAGTAAAAATCTATGGCCTTTCTATCATTTCTTTCAACAGCAAGAAAGATAAAGTGTTTCCTTTCTTTGAATCTGGCATTTGATTTTCGTTTATTGCAAAACACATCTACTTTAGCTAGTTGTAAACAAAATAAAGGAGGTAGTTTGTCTTTTCTCATGATTTTCCATATCCTACAACCATGATTTGCAATTTTACTTATCTGGGCACTGTTATTTTGAGAAACTCTCTCTGTATTTTAAAATGACCATGGGCAAAGTCATAATTTCCAATCATTTATTTTCCTGTAGAATAAAACTCTCTAAACTTTCACTTGACTGCCAAGGCCACAAGATTCTTTGAGGGTTTGGTCATTTCTGAAGGAAACCAGCTTATTAGGCCACGACTATATACTGTGGTGATCTTTCATCCTTGAGCAAAACCTTTGAATTCTTCTTTAACATAGAATCTAGGTTTTTATCTTTTGTAAACCCTGTGGTTGAACTAAGTTGCATTTTTTGACAACAATATATCATCTCTTGCATTTCCATGCATAATGTGTTGTAAATGTGGGTGTAAATCTTGAAATATAGCTATGGATTTATTTTCTTCATTATTTATTTCATTCTAGTACAAATCTTTGCACTTGACTGCAACCTTCAAAAAAAATTCAAGCTGCTCCCATTCATCTGTTATTGACTATGATTGATGCATATCACGGAACTGTTCATTGTTCATGTATTGTCCTCTCCTTGAATTCATTTCCCTATGTGTGCAAAACTCTTGTATCAAAGATGTGACTGAATCTTGATGCTTTGTTGAATATGATTCCTTCTTCTTTATCTTAGATCTGCACCTTTATTTGCATGATTTTACTTTCATATAAAGTGGAAATACCAATGAAAATATATAGTTGTAAAGTTGTTGTGATTGAAATGACCTACCATTGGCTTTTATAGGAACAAAACCTTCTTTTGATATGGCGAAGATTAACAGTTAAGATTAACGCTTTAGTTGTTCTATGTGATGATTAAAAGAATTCCACACATTCATTTTTTTCAATCTTAACTGTCTTGATCTTTATTTCCCATATCACTGCATGTAGATTCTTTAGTGATTACTGATTGTGCTCTATTGTGCATAATGAAATTCTACTGTACCCCATATATATCTTCTGTTAGCTTCAAGACATAATGGTTGTTATCAATGTACTAGCTGTCCCATGAGTTTTTAAGCATTCAAAACATGACTGTGGCTCCATTAATGAATGATGCTTTCAACTATCCTTTTACATTCAAACTCACAATGAAATGGCATTGTATCTTTTTAGCTGTATTCAATGCATTTGAACAAAGGGTGAATGTAGACTTGCTCTATCTGTTTCTTTTGTGACAATAGTCCTATTCATGATTGTTCTTGGTATGATGCTCTCATGTATGAATATTTCAGTCTTCTGTAGACTTTGGTATATGACTTAAAGTTCTAGAAAGCAGTCTAATGCAATAATACTCTATTTCCCTTTAGTATAAAGGGGCTCCATACTTAATTTAAATGCAATGTAAATGCAAAGTAGAGCTGAAACTGAGATAATAGATGTAGTTGATGCTCATTAAACATGTTTTTGATTACTTCTCTGAATGATGAGCAATAGGATGCATTGCTCAATATGTTTTCACAAATGTTGAGATAAGGCTCTATTTTATTCATTCATGAGAATGATGATATCTTATTCCATACTATTGTCCTATGTTATTTTATATGAGCTGGGCTCAACCCTTGTGGGAGCCACATTTCACACCACTCATAAGCATATATGTCGATTGGAATGATGGTTATACCTATACCTGCACACTTAAACAAACATGTTAGAAAAATAAATGAAGTTGAAAGCTTCCATTGAATTTTGTTTTCTTTTGAATAGTGAAATCATCTGTGGATGCTTGATTGAATGTGCATTATATTTCTATTAGTAGTGTAGGCATAGGATAGGATATGATTTGCCATTGCTTAGAGACCATCTCTAATACCACATTTTGAACATCATATTTGTAGATGCTTTTGGAGCCTAGAGCTGGATCAATACGAAAGCACAACTGAAGATTTTAACGTAGATACAATTCGTCATTCCAGGCAATGACGAATCACCTTCTATCTTATGTTTACATTATTTTTAGTTGTATAGTTTACATTCTTTTCTTGTATCCATCATTTGATTATAAAAATCAAATTAGCTACTCCTGTGGCTTGTGTGGGACTTCAGTCTTTCCAATATGAATAAAAACAACATTCTTTTATGCAAATTTATGAGTTATTCTATTACAAACATTTGCAAAATCAAATTTTGGAATTTAATGAATACTTTTAGCAAAAATTTTGCACCTTTCTATGATGAATGCAATTTAGCTCCACCTATTTTGAGCTGTAGCTAAAAATACGTAACAAGTCACTGATTGACTCAAGGTGGAATCATAATAAAGCAACAACAAATTTTATGCCACAAAATGTTGGAAAACTCATAAATTGGCACAACCCTGGAATCTATGAAGTAACGGTAGAAGACTAAATGATGTATAACTGAAATGAAGTGTAAAGATCCAAATTGCACCCTCCCAACTGTCAAAACATCCAAGTAATCTCCAGAACACCCATTGGGCCAAAATTGAAGTAAAAATCAACCTAGGACAAATATAAAAAAAGTGCATTGATGGAATTGTAGAGCTCCTCAATACCTTTCCAATGCCGCAAGAATCACAAAAATCAAATATTGTGGCAAAAAGTTATGAGCTTGGGAGCCATAAATGGAGATCTAACTTTAGACAATAATAAATACAACTAAACAACAAAATATGATCATGAAACCCATACTATTGGATAGTGCTTGGAACCAACTTTTCGGCAATATCTCGTTTGCCTGATTTTGACTCCGTATGCCCAAGTTATGCCAAAAAGAAAAAAATTGCTCCTTTAGGGCAAATTGGGGTTAGGAGGGGGCAAAGAGGGATGCACAACTGCTGACGTCAACAGTTCACAAGGTAAAATTTGATGGCCATCCGACTATCATGGAAAAAAAATGCCCCCTTATTGACAATTTTTTTTTGTCACCTAAAAAAGTTGCATGGTCGTCAAAATATTTGTATGGATGCTGCAGAATATTCAAGAGAATATTCTCTTATGTTAGATTCGCTGATGATTGAATTTTGTGAATCGGCAGATTATGCGTCGTAATTTTTGCTAATTTTTTAAGATTTCGATGGTATCTTTGATGCCGCTACTGATTTTAAAAAGCCCACCGCTTGACTTTTGAGGATGTCGGTAGTGTGAGCGACTTTTAGTAGAGTGCCACTATCGACAATTTTGGAGGTGGTTGGAATATACCCCAAAAAAAATGCCGCTCAGATTTTTGAGCATGCCGCAGTTTTGTAGGGTAGGGTTGCGCAGGGGTATGACCTTGCTAGTCCCTTTTTTGATATAATTTTTTTTCATTTATAGAAAATTTGTAAATAAAACCATTTTTTTAGTAAAAAAAACCCCTATCATACCTTGTAGCGCCTGCATGCAAATCGATGCAGCAAGGTCGTACGGATTCTGTACAGAAGGCCCTACTATTAATTTTTTTTTGCCTTTTTTTTGTAATTGCTCCAAAATTGATGAAACGACAGGTGTTCTTTAGGTTTTCAACCACTCTAGATGTGATGGAAAAGCTCGTTTTGCTCTAGGACACACCAGAAAAAAGCTCAAGGTCAAATCCCTTCAGTAACTGAATAGGTGGCTACAAATTTGGGCTCTAATACCATGTTAGAATTGAAGATTCAATCCACAACTCCCATGAAACACCTGCAAGCAATTACCTATCACAACAGAGAATATATGAAAGTAAGATTGTGCTCAATAACCTGATAATTGTATTGATTCAAATAACCTAGATGAATATTACAAATGAATGTGCAAACTTTATAAAAGCATTGCACAAGCAAACCCTACATGCGGTTTGACAAGATAGAGACAAGTGTTGTAATCTCATGCAATGAGACAACTTGTCCTAAATTTAGTCCAAACTAATAAAAGAATCAAACTAAAGATTAAAAAGCAACTCCTAAGTTTAGCTTAAGTGAACTAAAGTAAAAAAGGCTCTCATAATTAATTGATGATTAATTAATTATCAGATAATTACTTATTTACTCCAACAAACACAATCTATTTGTATTTACTTTATGACAACAAAAACTTTATTGTGTGATTTAATTATGCACTAGCTTTCCACTTGTCAAAAAATAACAAATAGATTTTTTAGGGTGTTTAATACAATAAGGATATATGATTCATATGAACATTATTTACCATTTGTAGTTCCATTAAGATGGTGTTGCTCCAAAATATATAAAAGTTTGGAAGTGTATCTTCTACATGGAAATATTGTACTTTTATTTTTATTTTTTTGTGGTAGTTCAAACCAACTACAATGAATATGTGATTATATTAATTATAGTGTCACTACACATGGATAAAGGGTGTGTATCTTCTAGAAGATTCAAAAGTTACAAATTACAAAAGTTTTGTTTACAAAATACTTCAAAGATGAACAACTTAACATAATATTATTTATAAAATACTTAAAATATGTAAAAATAAATTTGTTATGAACCCTTCTAGGTCTTGTTTAAAACATTCTTGAAATTTTAATTTATATCCCTTTAGAAGTAACATCCTTTGACAATCGTTCTCCTCGATCTATGATAGTAATTTAGAAAATTTATGGATGCCTTTGTTGAACAGTGTTGAGGGTTTCATGCTATGAGCTCTTTACCATTTTTTAAGCTTGATTGGGATGGGGGCTGAAGGTAATCCAGGTTAGAGCCTTCAAATTGTGAGGGGATCCACCAAAATCCATGAGTATGGAAAATTCTTAAGAATTGTGGTTTCACCTCTTATTTGCAAATATCGAACAAGCATGATCTAGCGATGTCAAAAGCCTTTATCAAAGGGTTGAAAAATAGGAGGATCTCAATTTTTGGTTGGGATTATTGTTTATATGAGGATTTGGTTTCCCACATTACTAGTTTGTCCATGGTTGGGAGAAAGTTCTTCAAAGATAGGAAGGTTGTTGAGGATGCTTTGCAAACTTTCTTTAAAGGGTACAAGCGAGACAAACTTGTCAAGTGACATTGTGAATATGAAAGGATGTCTCTCAAGACAATTTGGGTGGTGGTGGCAAAATTTATCATGAGGTATGTATCCCTTGAAGTGTGTTTTATATCTATTTATGGGTATCATTTCACTTTTCTCAATTATTTTTGTCAAAAAAAGCTAGTCTTTCCCATTTTTCTCCTAGCCTTGTTGGAACACTCAATTGAAAATAGTAGGAAGGCACCTAATATGATTCTTTTAAACTATACAAAAAATTACACTCCTATTAGGAATTCCTTGGTTGGTAGAGCTTCTTCTAAGAAAGACGCTATCACCAGGAGTGGCAACTTGATGGACACCTTGGCCTCTAAATTTTAATCTTGGACAATAAATCTCAAGAAGATGGTTTGAAAGAGGTGTTAGGTGGTAATTCCTTTAGGGACTATGTGAAGGTGACTTCTAAGTATTCTTTTGACCTAAAGACATTATTCTAGAGGAATATATAACCCCTAGGTCGATGAAGAGAAAATTTAGTTCATTCCCTTAAAATAGTGAAGAGGAGTAAGATGAAGAAATTTATCATCTCTTCGATAATGACTTTGAAACAATGGATAATGATACTAGGGATGAGAGAATGAAGGAAGAAGACAAGGAGAAGGTTGAAGAGGAATTGAATAGATATTTTGTTATAAAAGGGAAGGCTATTGCAGATCTTGAATTTGGGGTTCCTTGAAGTTTTGGACCCAAACCTTGATATTACCATAGATTTTCCTATTTTAGTTTTCAATGTGTCCTTACATGAGGAAATTTATGATGTCATGGATGCTTTAAAATATGTGGTCTCCTCTCAACACTCCATGACTAAGTGGTTTTACTTGTTGCTCAATTAAATTAATATCAAACTAGCAATCTTATAGAGGAAAATTGGAGGAAAATACAAGTCATCAAGGCAGGAGGATCAAGGAAGTTTGTAAGGATTGGAGACCATACCCAAAATGGAAAAGATTAAAATGGACCTAATAAACCTTAGCAATGACTTCAAGGCTAAGCTGGTTTCTATGGAGAATTTGAAAAAAGAGATTATTGATATAGTTTCTACTTGGGAGAATGAAGTGAAAGCCACTAAAGAAAATACGGAGCATGTGGTGTAGGTATGCAAATTATTAATTAAAAATAGCACAATTAGTATAAATATCCTTATTGATAAACTCGAGGATATGCATGAAGGTTATGTCACCTATAGAATTAAAGACCATCATGGTAGAGAAAAGTGCACCTCTTGGCCCCAATACCAAAACCAAGGTGAGTAAGAAGAAGCCTTTTGAAGATGAGAAAAATGGTCTGATAGGATTTGTTTCACTTTATGAAAAATTTTACTAGCAAGAGTTGGAGCAAACAAAAATTATGAAACAATTGTAATTGTGTTCCTTCCTGCTCTCGCTATGTTTTTATGTTTTCTTTTTTTGTTGTTAGTTTTGGTTCCTTTTTTTCTTGCTAGGGATTTTCTGTAGTGAACATTTTGCTATTGGTTGGTTGTTATTTTATTTTTCTCCATCTTTTTATGAAGGGTTTTGGGGTTCCTTTAAAACCTATTTTACCTCATATCAAGATCATCCATTGACTACCAACTTAAAATCATCTTAATAAGGAACAAGTGTAATACAAATCTAATATAATTTTGTTACATTAAAACATATTATAAAATAATCTAAACATAAAACTCTATTCACAACTTAAAAAATTGTTTCACACTATGAAACCTTGGCCAAATCCATTAGAAATGATGTATCTCAAGTCAAATCCATATTTGTGCATGAATACATATTATGATATATTTGTTGAAGAAGACTATATTTTTAAAGTTTGTATGACTCTCCCCCATTCATGGGGCTCCCAGTAATGATCCTCAAATTAACACACAACTAAATTTTGTATGGTTACCCTCGAAGGATGGCAAGATAAAGATGATATTTGATAGGGCTTCTAGAGGTAACCCAGGGTAGTTTGGTGTTGGTTGAATTTTTAGAAATCATAGAGGTGAGGAGATTGGAAAATTGTGTTTCAAACTTCTTGTGGAAACCAATAAAAAATCAAAGCTACAAGTTGTACTTTATGGTATTTGAGAAGGAATAAAGCTAGGATTCAAGAAAATAATTATAGAAGTGGACTCCCTTCTAATGATAAATTCCTTTTGAATGGGAAGGTTTTCAAATTAGAGACTAAATAATTTTTTTAGTTGTTTGACATTCCTAAAATATTTTGATGAATTTAAAGCGTGTCACATGTTTGGGAGGAAAATAAAGAAGTAGATTGTTTGTTCAATGTGGCAATTGATAAGGAGGATGGATAGATGGTGGACAGTCACCATCTTTTATGAAGGCGATACAAATATGATTCTTTCTCCCCATATAATATCGCATTTATTTTTATACATGTGTGTTTGAAGGCAATACAAATATGATTCTTTCTCCCCATATAATATCACATTTATTTTTTATGTGTGTGTTTGTGCCTCTAGACTAGTTAAGTGTGTGTGGAGTCTAAATTAGTTTGTGGCCTTTAATCATGCCAATGTATGCTCATGTTATTTGAAATGGGAGGAGTTTTAAAGGGGTAAATGAAGCTATTTTCTATATAACAATGATGGAGGCAATGGTGTGTCTACATGATAAGAAGAGGTAAGTTTATGGTACAATTTGGAGTTGCATTTGAAGAAAATCTTTAAGTCTTCTTTTTAGTGGTGTTGCAAGCAATAAAAATGGTGTTGGCGACCACATTTATGAATTTGGTGAACATGTATTGTGTTAATTATGATGTAATGTTCAACACACCGAAATAATAAGAAGGGGTGAATCAGTATTCTATCAGATCTCAAACCCTTTGGAACAAATATTTACTTTAAACTCTACTGCATAAGAAAAAAACATGAAAAAAGAAGACAATGCACAACACAAAACAAGATATACATGGAAAACTCCATAGGGGTAAAACCACGATGAGAAAATTTTCTAGGAGCTACTATCCTAATCCAACCTCGCAAGATGAACAATATTTACAAATTTGTTTTAGGGCTACAACCCAAGGAACCTACAACTCCCTAATTATAGTTTTAGGGTCACTCCCAAGGAAGATACAACTCCCTAATCTAAGAACACATAGAATGATTATAGAATGACAATCCTTTCACTATTTGAAACTGACAATTAAGCTCTCTTTTTGATGATTGTAATTCTGCTTTGTCACTTCTTTAAATGTCTTCTCAGTTTCCTACTAGCTCACTGATTTCGACAATCAAGAAGTAATCACCTTTGGATTATTGCCTCCAACAAACAATTAAGCACACTTCTTCACATGCCTTATGTCACAGGGATATGATCAAAATGAAATTAGATAGGATCTACTACAATTAATTTTTCTCCTTCAGTCACTTACATATTCATCATAATAACTCACATCTTAGATCAACTAGGTTTATAATTTATACATAATATTACATTGATTACATCTCATGTCGGCCTATAACACCAAAAATATTACATCTCTAAGTCGGCCAAGGATAAAACAATCAAAATTAAATGTGTAGAAGACAAGACCCAAAAGACTACACACAACACTAGGAAGAGGAACACACCTTGTGGATTCCAACACACGCTTAACCTGGTCCCAAACTACCTTCACACCTTTGATCTTCTATAAACATCATTTGCATGCTTTACAAATACAAGTTAGGTCGACCATAAACAAGAAACTATGAAACTTGTAGCATGTCAACCTTCACATCTATTGGTGGTACACAAAAAGATAAAAACATTAGCTATGCTTCTCCCAAATGAGTCATCATGACCCATACAACACCTTCAAACACTCCTTAAGCTCCAACCAGTCTTGAATTTGTGGTGCACACCATCAACATACCTTAGTCGGCCTCAAAAAAAGCATAAGCCAACAAAACATCATCCCAAGCCACTACCAGTGCTAGAGAAGTCAGAATCCACATTGTGGAGCATCAAAAAGCATCACATGATACTCAAGAACATACTCATGGACTCCTTTCACAACTTCATGTAGCAACAAGCTGACACAAGCCAACATACAATGAAACTAGTCTTTAGATGACACAGTCCAATACACTATCACTTCTAGATTTCTGTATGGAAGGAATATTGACATGAAACTTTGAATATAAAACCTTCACATCTCAATGAACTTATCTTCTGATCCGCACAACCATATATTTAAATGTAGAGATATGCAAAGCCAACTTTTACTCCTCTGAGAACTTCCTCATAGAACCAACATGTCTTCAATTTTTCCCTCTCAAAAACACCTTTTTGATAACCAAATGATTTGAAACTTGGATCAAACATGCCTTGACACATCATAAGGCTATCCTCCAAATCATAGGAGCAAAACAACATTGACGAAGAAATGTGAGGAATTTCTCAAAGACTATGGCAACCAAACAACTAGACTACAACACTCTCCATAGAACTTTTGACATTAATGACAACCAAACTACAACAATCTCCCCCTTTGGTATTGATGGAAAAACCAATCAACTTTATCCCTTTAGCGGACAATCTCTCCCCCTTTGACATCAAGGACGGAGGGAAAACATACAAGCTTCCCCTGTTAGCAACAACCACTACTGGCTCCCCCTAAGAGGTAGCCCTCATCAGTCCAAGAATAAATATATGACTTGAATTACTCCCCCTAGATAGATGCACCAACTATGCATCTAGTAAGAAGGAGGGTCAATTACCCCTAAATTTTATCTGAGATATTCAAATGTATCCTTTGCAAGTGCCTTTGTGGAGATGCCTGCAACTTGATCCTTTGTAGATACATACTCCAACTTCACTTCTTTATTTACAACCTTATATCTTAGAAAGTGATACCGGATTGATATGTGCTTGGTTCTAGAATGCATCACTGAATTCTTGGAAATATTGATAGCACTTATATCATCACATAGAATAGGAATGGACTCATCATACTTTATCTCGATATCCTTCAATGTTTGCTTCATCCACAACACTTGAGTACAACAAGATGTTGCAACAATATATTTTTCTTTAGTTGTTGATAAAGATATTGAATCTTGCTTTTTACCTTGCCATGAAACCAACCTTTTCCCTATGTTAGTGAATGAACTGGTCTTTATTATAATATTAAAATAACAACTCTATGGCCCTAGATATAAGGACCGATATTGCTAACAACTTTGAAAAGATCACAATTACATTTGTGATTTTGCTTTGAATTATTACTAAGGTACAACTCCCTCTCTAACTATTCCTATCTTTTAAGAATACACTTTTTATGAGAAAGCAGAGAAAGGAAAATAGACACTAATTCATAAATATGAAATTAGTGCGACTGAGTTAAAGAATCCATTAACGCCAAAGCTCAAAGACTCAAACAATAATGACCGATGAACATAATATCAAAGAATTGATATAATCACATAAAAATGAGTATAGCATCAAGAAGTTATCCCACATAGAGAATAAGTCTACATAATCACCTTAGCCAATAGACTAATTAGATAAACACTATACCCATAACTCATAACTCAAAGGTTAAAGCCATGTAAAATCATAATTCAATTCTTCAAATATGTTCCTTTTCCCTTAATTACATCACAGTGTATCTCTTAGAAATCTGACCCCCATAGAGTCATTTTGATCGAATTATATATCCAAACCCCAATCTTGAATCTTGGCAGTTAAAATAACGACCATTGGATTGAACAACAATTTATTTCCAGCTAATCTCCTAGTTAAAGAAGCTGATAAACTAAGAGAATTAATGACTAGGGATAAGCATCATTACACTGTCTCTTTGGTTGGATTTGACAGTCAACTAAAATATTTCTTATTCACACACCGGTCGCATGGCTAGCCGTACTTACAAATGGTGTAATTCTTAGAGCCTGAATTAAATGAAAAATTCATGTCTTCATAATTCCATGCGTGCAAGCATCTAGATGAAGAGGAAACTTAAAAATTTTCATAGAAAAACCAATGTTTGTAATAAATTTTGTCACATCAACATTTAATTTTCTAGCCACATCACTACCCCTTCATTCACCTAGTCCCAAGGAAATATCTAGCTTGGATTTGCTTCCTCTTTTCTATAAATCCAGTGATAAAGACCTTCATTTCCATAGTTTGGATTACATTCTCAAAGATGGCAAGTGTTGAGAGTGATGTTTCTTCAAGGAATGATTTCATTGTGCTTAAGGATATAGAATGTGGTTCGCTTCATAGGTTACTGATGGACCAGTTGAGAGAAGTATTCACGACCTAGAATGATGTGGAAGAAGATGTAATATGTAAGATTCTTGGGGATAAATTCATTAATTGTGTCCACGTCCATAATGCATAGCTCCTATAATGATTCATATATAATGTAGTCCACACTTTAGGGAAGCATGATTGGGGCATGAAGGTGGCATAACGTCTGGTTTATCCTAAATATCTGATGAGGGTATGGGCAACCATTGGAGGACTAAGCTAATTTCCTAGAACTGACCTCATAGGTGATGCCATATGTGTTGCTGCTGCAATCTAGCATGAGGTTATAGAGGAGGCAATAACTCTTCTTTTTGCAAGGCTAATGCAAAATTACTATTTTCCCACTTTGTGCAGTCGCAAGAGAACCTATTTTCACTTGCCCAAATTGAACGCCTATAGGAGGTGGTGGAGGGAGTACACATCCTTATGTTTGTCCTCTATATTTAGAAGAAATGCACTGATAACTTTTTGTTTTGAAAAAAAATTCCATTTTGTAACTGTTGTTAATCAGATTGCACCCAAACGCTTGAATAATTAAATTCAACAATCTGTTGAAACATTGGAACTAATTCCAGGCTATGGGTATCCTATAAGGAATTAGACCTCTAGATTCTAGGCTGGTTCCTATTTAATTTTCTGGTTAATAACTGAGTGATTTGCTGGAAAAGAGAGAAAGACTATTACTAAATGTATGCAAAAATGTAAATTGAAGGTGATGCACCTAACCGATAATGATTTGCAATTTTGATTCACAATAAACCTCAGAAAACTAACCACACAAGTCAATTTTGATAGTTTCACCACAAAAATTGATTCTAAGGAAGGCTTGAATAAATCACCTTTGAAGGAAAACAGGGTTTTCACAGCAAAGAAGCATATTATTCATTTACACAAACTTAGACCTGTGACTTTAACTATTCGAACGCATGTAAATATAAATGAGACAAAGAATTTTTAAAGGTTCTGATGTTTAAACACAATAAAACTTCATCAAATCATTCATAAAGATAGCCAAATGACAAGGTAGACTTTGATTTTACTGTAATTTGAAGGAATCTTTGCCAAAAAACATAAGTAAATCTATAAAAACACTACTGTATTAATCTGAAAACTGAGTTACATGACCATTCACTTTGCAGTATGCAAAGGCTGAATAATAAGAACTAGAATTGGAAAAGATAAACTTTTTCAATATATACAAAATGAAGGCACTCCAAAGTGCATGAATAAGCAACTGAAAGTGATCTGAAAGTGAAACGATGATAATCCCAAAGTGAAATTTGAGCATAAGTAAAAAACCCTGAAAATATGGTTCAAACTCATGCAAAAATGAGTGAACTCAATCTCAAACTGGTAGTCATAAAGCGTGCAACTGATATGTGACTCAAACTGAACTGAAAAATCTGTAAACAACGAGTCTGAGCATGCGAAAATCTCCTCATTTGTATCAATCCACCCATAATATCTTGAACTCAATCCATGCATGATCAATCTTCAGTTTGAGATAATAGTTACAACTCAGCTTTACATAACATTTATTTATTCGCATTTTAAAACGCTAAATTAATTAAATGATCTAAAACATATCATTTAATTAATTAGCTTACATGAATTAATGCGAATAAATAAATAAAAATAATTCTTTTTGCAAAATTTGAAACTCCCCTCATAGCTTTACACACTATACTTAGCATATATTAAAGGTATGCGTTGTTCGTTAAACACAATTGAAGACCACCATATTATTCTTAGAGCTGACCACACTTGGCATACATTTAGCAATGATTTAAATTTTCGGCCATAAAACCTTAGCACCAATATTCATCATTATTTGATAAGGCCGACCATTTGCTAGACCTATTGACTTCAAAATTGTGACCATGGGGACAATTAAAAACAAAATGATTATTAAAAATCATTACAGAAATGTGCAAGTGGAATTAGGGTGAATGAACAAAAGCACACATCGAACCCTAAAGGTCATTATCACCCTTTTGCATTTGACTTGGAGAAACTTCTGGAGGAAGTCGGCTGCCATGAGTAGGGTTTTCTGAGGTTCTGAGAGCCATTTTGAAGCTCAAACCACATTTTTATGCTCTTTTCCTGGCAATTGACATGCTAACCCTGCAGGTAAAGCATGGTAAGTCTTTGTTTTGACAGAAATATGGACTTCCTTTCCAATTTTGAAGTTATTCTCTGGTTTATTGGCCACAGCCATGGCCATATTCTGATATCTTATTGTCTATCTTTTCTGTCCATGCATTTTCATATTGGCTAAAAAAACGTCTCCATGAGAGGAACTGTGTTAAAGCTTGACATCTTGGTGAATCTTCATTATGAATAGCTGCCATGAGAGCTAGGGTTGAGCTCGGCCTGCACACTTAATGCTGCCTTCTGTTGATTTCCTGAAGCCTAGAAATGGAAGAGCCTAGGTAGGCTCGTGATTTTGTCATTTTAATCTTCCTCTCTATCTCTCTGTGCTGTTGTTATTTTCTGCATTCTGGGTATCTTGTTAAACTGGCTTTTATTTCAAAAATTCTGGGAACTCGAGGACTTCACTTATATTCATGGCCTTCCTTAACATTTTGAAGAGAAGCTCCACTGGTACTTGACTCACAACATAAAATAATGAAGATCTTGTAAAAGGAGCCTTTTTGCCTTCTGAAAATTTGCTTCTCTTAATGTAATAGCGGCCAGTAATGTCAAAATCATCTTTGCTATAATAAAATCTTGCTAGATCAAAATATTTCACAAGATACAAGCCACATCATGATTTAAATCATTGTTTGATATTCTAAAACATATAGCTGTTACTTTTCCTGAACACTGCCTCTATTTATAATTATGAATGAAAAAACTTTTGACAGCCATATTGCACTGTATGATAGTCAACTCGATGTGATATCATTACTGCACCTTATCATGGATAAATAGCTCTTGTGCATGACTATATACCTACTGCACAATATTTAATTCATAAAATCTGTTCTTATCTTTATTTCAAAGAGACTGCATTTGTGAATTAACTATTCCACCAAGACTTTGCATACTAATTGTTTCTCTAGTGATCTCATGATGTGGCTGTTGTTTATCAAAATCATTGGTTCCTATATTGTTCCTTTACTTCCCAAGTTCTGTACTTGATGGCCTCTTCAAGTTACTCTTGGTATTATCCCTGTCAGTACTCATGATTGTTGATCATTTCATTGGACTATCCTCTCAGCTGAAGCTTTTATATATTACTGCCCATGTTGCCAGATTTGCACTGTCTTGCTATGATAATTTTATCAAACTCGTAGCCTACAAGTTCTGTCATGCTTAGTGATGTCTTGCTTAGATTGCCACAATCATGATCCTTGTATTGATGCTTCATAATGCTAAAGTGCTGCTCCTATTATGAACATGATACCTACATCATCTTGTTGTGAATTGCTCACCTATTGCACTGTTTGCTTTGAAGTCTTTGTTGCTTATTCATAGACAACTGTCTTCTTTGACAATATTGATCCTTCAATTATCATAGTCTCACTTTTGACAACTCTGGCCTTGCTGTCTTGATACTATGAACTGTAAGAATTAAATGCTTTACAAACCTCATATCTCTGACAATGGGTCCTCAAACTATTTTCATACTTTGGAAAAATAGAAACCTCATTCCAAAAGATAGCCACATAATCTATTAGTTGCAAAGACTATAAATAACATCCTCGGTGGAGATGTATATGCTTTAAAGTTCTAAAAGGCACTTCAGGCTTGAATATTTGTTTTCCACTTAACATAAAAGGACTGAATACCTTATTGAAATGCAGAACATGAATGCAAAAGTAGAGTTGAGACAGAATATCAATGAAATTACTGATCTCTTTATATGTTTTGATCATTCTTTAGCATGATGAGCGAAAAGATAATTAGCTCAATCTACTTTTGTCACAATGAATCAAAGGCTACTTCTGTGAATTCCTTTTATTACAGCAGTCCTTTCTTGATGACTGTAATTGAATATCTGATAACTCTCAAATAAATGATGTCAATGAGAGGTGTCCTTTGATATGTCGGTCTCAACCCTTGTGGGAGCCCGTTTACTCCACATATTTGATAAAATGATCTCGAACATGATGAACCTATTCCTGCACACTAAAACAAACATGTTAGAAAAATAAAAGAAGCTGAAAGCTTCCATTTAATTACGTTTTTCCCCTTGATTTTTTGCAATCATCTGATAGATGCCTGATCGACTGTATCTTATATTCCTGTTAGTAGCATAGGAATATGATAGGATTTAATCCGTCATTCCTTAGAGACCATCTCTAACGTCATCTTTTATCTTTCCTGCAGATGTTTATCATGAATCTGAACTGGAGCTGACGTCACAACTGAAAACCTCAACCGTCAACGATTCGTCATTCCAGGCAATGACGAATCATCTTCTACCCTATGCTTTTGTTATTTTCAGTTGTATAACATACCATTGTTTATGCATTCTTTATTTGATTATAAAAATCCAAAAGAGTTATTCCCACGGCTTGTGTGGGATTCAACATTTTTAACAAAATGAATAAAAGCATCACTATGCAAATCTTCTCAATTTTCTGTTTTAAATGTTTGCTCAATAAAACTATGATTCATATGTAAGATGATCTCAATGATGATCAATGAACACTTAATTTGCAAACACATGAAAATTTTCTGTACCTACTTTGATGGATGCAATTCAGCTCTACCTGTTTTGAGCTGGTAGTGAAAAATAGGTAACAGTAACATTGAATACATACACATATATATGAATATAATATAAAGCTTTTATATTTCAGCATCGTGTTCCTCTTTATATCTAAGTATTTTTCCCTTTCAATTTGTTACAGTATCTGATAATGATATCTATTTATGTTATTATCCTACACATTTGTGCTTTAATGGTTTCATTTGCTTAATCAAGCATTTTCTTGCATTGGAATTGCTCATTGAGAAAAGTTCTAGAAAAACCTTTGAAATTCGTTGTGCTTATGAAAACCCTATACTTTACTGCCTTCACTTTCCTTTTTAATGAGATACTTATATAATCAAGAAAAGGAGAGGTTTGTGAAACCTTGTCAAAGACTGAAAATGGTTTCCAAACCTATCAAGAACACCTACGACATATAGGATCTTCCTTTTCACTCTTTAGCAAGTTCATTTAGTGGTAGACTTTTGAAAAGTTATGAAACTTATAGTACAGGCCAACAACTTTTTTTATAAATATTTAGACTTTGAATTTTCACACAAAGCTTTCAACATTTAGGAAAGTTAAAATAACTTCATAGAAGACCAACAATATAGGAGGATACAAAACAAAGGATAAACCAAGAATTTATAAGGGATGTTGGCAAAAGGAGTTATAATAACTCTAACAATGTCCACCAAAGTTCATAAAACTTAAGGAAATACCGAAAATTCATGTACTTAGGAGGATTTTCAAATAAAACAAGAGTTTGGAAGAAATGACCAAAAGTGAAGTAACACCCTAAAAAGAAAGCACCACAATTGGTACTCCTTATATCATCAACACAACCAACCCAATCAACATCAATGTATGCACTCATATCAAAGTCATTACCTTTTGGATACCATAATCCATAATCGAGAGTGCTCTTCAAATATCTAAAGATTATCTTGTCTGCCTTCACAAAGTTTCTTTAGGATTAGCTTGAAATCTTGCAACCAAATATACCGCATGCATAATATCAGGTCTTGAAGCAATTAAGTACAATAGGGTTCCAATCATAGATCTATATAGAGTATGATTAACCATGGGAGACTCATCATCTTTTCTCAAATGACAACCACTTACCATAGGAGTACTCACTAGTTTGCAATCTTCCATACCAAACCTCTTCAACATCTCTTTGACATACTTTTCTTGAGAAATAAAGATACCATCATTTAGTTGAGCAATTTGAAGACCAAAAAGAAGGATAACTCACCTATCATAAACATTTCAAATTCCTTCTACATTTCTTCAACAAACTTCTTACACATCTCGTCATTTCCACTAAAGATTATATCATCAACATATACAATAACTATCAAAATTATTTCATCCTCAATCTTGAAGTAAAGATTACTATCTACGATACCTTTCTTGAAACCTTGTTGAAGCAAGTACTTGCCCAACCTTGCATACCGAGCCCTATGAGCTTTTTTGAGGCCATATAATGCCTTTTTGAATCTGCACACTTTGTTTGGGTCTTCTAATAACTAAAATCCATTAGGATGCTCTATATAGACTTCTTTTAGATCCCCATTTAGGAAGGATGATTTGGCATCCATCTAATAAAACTTGAAGTCCTTGTGGGCTAAAAAAGCAAGAAACGTTCTGATTGCTTCCATTCTTGTTATTAGAGCAAAAGTTTCCTCAAAATGAATTCCTTCTACCTGTGAATAAACTTTGTATACTAGTCTTGCTTTGTTTCTTACAACTTCTCCATCTTCATTCAACTTATTCCTAAAACCCGCTTTGTTCCTATCACATTTTTTTCCACAGGCCTTGAAACTAGTTACCAAGTTAGATTCTTCTCAATTTGATTCAATTCTTCTTCCATTTCTTGTATCCACCCTTCATCCTTGCTAGTATCAGCAAAAGTTTTTGGTTCTATCTTTGATAGTAAACATAATTTTACTTGTTCATTTTTCTTTACAAGCCTTCTCCTAGTTAGCACTCCTTCATTCTTATCTCTGATAATCTAATCCTGTGAGTGATTCCTTTAAACATACTTGGCATGATTCTTACCGTGTTTTTCTACTATTTCTTATTTCTCTTCAACGTCTTATCATTCTTCTTTTAAGCAGGGAGGTGCATCAAATCCACAATCCTCAACTTCATACATATTCTAATGTAAAGCTTCATCAACCCTAACATTTGTACTTTCAACTATCTTTCTCAGTATTTTGTTGTAACACCTGTATGCTTTACTGTGAGTTAAATATCCAAGAAAAATACCTTCATCAACTCTTGAAAAAACTTTCCCAAAACATCTTCATCTCTTCTAATGTAACATTTGCTTCCAAAGACTCTAAAATACCTGACCGTTGCAGGTCTTCCATGCCATAATTGATGCATGAGCATCTAGGGGTATTAACAATCTTGCATCACCAAAAATATTCTAATTTATTTTCATTATTTTCAATAAGGGCTAAGGTGTGTTGAAAATAAATATTTTATTTTGCAATAATGCGATTTTCCCTTGTGGTGATATGTAAATGCAATTTTCAGAGGAAATACATTGAGGTAAATGTTTCTAAGGCATAATTGGGAAAATAATCCTTTTGGGTGTCCCATTCTTGGTGGGGACAACTTGGGGTGCATGTCCTTGCATGTTAAATTGTATTCCTTGCATGCAATTGCATGTTTGTGCCACAAACTTTGCATGTTGCTGCATGTCTGTATTTGGAGCCGTTGGAGCCACCGAGAATCAATGAAGATGATATAATTGACCAAATTTAATTGGCCATGGTTAAGGTTCCCATGTGAAGTCCATGTGAGCATTGAATAAATTTATTATTTTATGATTATTTCTCTAAATGGGGCGTGGGTTTTCCAAGGAGGTGTTTTTCTTGTAGTTTTGGAAAACCATAGTGGTTTTTCTCGTTCACAAATTTATATATTTAGGCCTTGTCATTTGGGAAGATTAATTTTTGGAGTTTTTGCAGGTGAGACGAGGAGATGCTGCTGGATTTAAGAGAGAATTTGAAGACTCCATTGTTTCAGATTTCTATTTACATAGAAGCCCATGTTTTTGGGAGCTAGTGAGCTCTACATTTTGAGAGATAGTGAGCTAGTGAAGTTTGTGTGAGGGAGCTTGAGAGCTTCAACTGAAAGAAGGTTGAAAGAGACCAAAAATATATTTTTTCTACAGGTTTGGAGGTGTGCTATAGTAGCA
The DNA here is from genome assembly GCA_007258455.2 of Sequoia sempervirens. Classification (NCBI taxonomy): domain Eukaryota; kingdom Viridiplantae; phylum Streptophyta; class Pinopsida; order Cupressales; family Cupressaceae; genus Sequoia; species Sequoia sempervirens. Next base: position 81,175 of record VDFB02164658.1, on the reverse strand, counting down.
AGAATATTGATAATTTCATGGTTTGATTGCAACAATGATTTCTAACAAAGATTGTAGGGTGAAGATGCTAAAAACTTGTGATAGAAGTCAAATTGAAGGAGATAATTTTTGTATTGATCTTTGTCATTTTGTATTAGTGATATTTCAGATTTTTAATGATTTTCATCAGCCCATATGGCTACACAACCAATAGTTTCAATTATGCTATGTAATTCTTGAATTTCCAAGAGATTTTGAATGAACAAAGAAGAACACTTCTTGCATATTTTTAAATTGTTGTGAGTATGTGAACGAGGGTTGGTTTCTTACTTCATTAGTGGTATCAGAGCAAGAGTTCCTAAGTGTGTAGGTAGAAGAGTTGATGTGAGGCAGTTTGCACTAGGACCTGTGGTGGTGTGTGTATGATTTGTGTGTAGACAAATCACCGAATGTGAGGCAGTCTATACCAAAGAGGATGGGATTGGTCATGAGGAGGCCTATAATTTTTTTTTGGGAACAATATTGGGAAGAAGTGGAAAATAGGAAGTACCATGTGATGAGAGCTAATTATGTTCTATTTTATGCCATGTTTTAGTCCATTTCATACATCTTCATACCCATTCTCATATTTCATTTTCCTATCATATTATACCATTTACTCTGCATATGATTAAAATACATAAGAGGTATTTAATATAGATTTGAGATAAAAGAATGAAAAGTAATTATCATATTATTTTTACTAATGAGCATTGGAAAATAAAGTATCCAACAAATTATTTTGGGATCTTGTTATGCCAAGTTAATACTTAAATGTTTATGCAAAACAACTACTACAAATATAGATTAATGTGATAATCTCACCAACACATAACTTGTACATTCCTCCATATGCATGCCACCATAGCTACCAATTGGATACCTCAGCATTTCCTTCCCACATTATTAATGTAGTCATGAAGGATGGAAAATCCACGTGAAGATTGTTGACCATTTTCTTCCAAAATATCTACGTGGATCCCTTTCAATATCATGTTGTCAAAGATTCACTCTCCACATTATTATCTCTTGAAGCTACAGGAAAAGATGGCTGCAATCTTTTGATGCAAATATTCCTTGTTAAGATGGCCCTACAATCTTCTCGTTTTTATTGTCTACTTAGTATTTTATTATGGAATCATTTTGAAGGAGTGCCAGCTATTTCATTCTTTTCTAAAACTGACCAATAAATCTCCACCATAAGACTTTAAACCATGAGCATGTATTTGGTTATTCTGTTTTGTATTCAAACGCTATAAAAGCAGTCGCATCTTTCAAGCAAAAGGAGGGAACATGTATGAAAACTAATATTATTTTATGAATACTATCATTTGAGTTAACCTTGGAAATTCTGTAAGATTCTTTCTTCAATCGGCTGATTAGGAGGTAAGGCGCCCACTCTTTAGTAGCCAATTGAATATACATATTTTATTTTCTACAAGGTACATTGTGTGTGTATATTTGCTGCTATTGATTATGTTTTGTAATGTTTTGAACTGGTATTTCAGCTACCATAATTTCTGTGTGTTTATATTTATAAATAATATAAATTTATTCTCGTGCTTCAGATTTTATGAATTCGATGATTTGTGGTTGAGTTTTTATTTCAAAATTTATTGTAATTTTTGTACAGTCTCTATCGCTTGAATATAAAGAACTCATGTCGCCATAATTATTTTAATTTACAATAGGATTATTTCCATAGAGTGCACTTCATACATACTCTTCTCACTACCTGCAACACTTGTGCAAATAGCCACAACATCTTTCATGAGCTTATGATCCTCGGATTGACACTTAGATTGAGTTGAATCTAGTTTATTCCTTACCCTTGTTTTGGCCTATCACCATAAAGGATTTGAAAAGCTCTAGGCTGAAGTAGACATAATGGAAAAGATGGTTAAGGAGGAAGTGGGAATACAAAAGAGAGATATGGGAAGAAGAACATTCTCTTGAAAGAGGACAGCAAAGAGAAGATCATAAAGAAAGAGTGTTGCAACCCTTTGGTAGGGGTTGAATGTAAGGAAGAATATGTGGGGGTAGCCCACACAAATGGAGAAGATAATGAGGTGCAAGTTTCAGCGATGGAATGTGAATGAAGTGCATTATGTGAAATGGATGAAGGAGGTTTTTAATTAGAAATTGTGAACATGGGTGGTCCTAAGTTTGATGAGCAGGTTGGTGAGGAAGAGGAAGATCTCTTGTTGAAAGAAGAGATGGAAAGAATCAACAAGTTGTTGGAAGGAAAAATGATAGAAAAACACAAAGAGGAGTTTACAAAACTTGTCATTGGAGGTGAGAAGATGGATGTTGCAGTGAATAATGAGGAAAAAGATGTTAGGATAATGAACAAGAATGAGGTAAACTTTAATTTTGAATTTAGTTGTGATGATTCTATACCTTCTTTGGTGAAATTAGAAGAGGATATCGAGCAAGAAGAGAGTATGTAGATGGAAATTTTTAATTTCCATGGAGTAGAAATTGTAGATTTGTATAAGGATATAGTAGATTTTGATTGTTATTTGGATAATACATATTTGGATGTATAATTTGTAGAGGATGTTGTAGGTGAAACTTGGTGGAGGTGGTTGGTTTGTGGTGGGTTGAATCCCACAATATTAGAGAGGAGAATGTATGGTATTACGAGGAGGAGAACGATACATGGTGGATACAAGTTCACGAGAGGAGAGGAGAATGGAGTGCAAAGTTGTCAAAGGAGGAGGTTGCTTATTCCAGCTAGGTGTTGGAAGAGGAGAAAGAAGACTCAATTGTAGGTACCAAATTCAGTGATGGAGTTTGTTAAGGATTTCTTGCACAATCTAAAAGGGTGGTACTACCACTCAACTCCATTTTGTGAATCCATATTCATACTTTTTTTCCTATCCTGAGTGTTTGATGTAGGAGCATCTAGGGGTACTAGAAATCTGCATCACAAAAAATATTGCTAATTTATTTATTTATTTCCAATAAGGGCTAATGTGTGTGGAAAATAAATATTTTAATTTGCAATAATGTGATTTTCCCTTGCGGTGATATGTAAATGCAATTTTTGGAGGAAATATGTTGAGTTAAATGTTTCTAAGCCATAATTGAGAAAATAATCCTTTTGGGCATCCCATTCTTGGTGGGGACCACTTGGGGTGCATCTTCTTGCATATTAAATTGTATGCCTTGCATACAATTGCATGTTTGTGCCACAAGCTTTGTATGTTGTTGCATGTCCCTATTTGGAGTCGTCAGAGCTGTCGGGAATCAATGAGGATGCTAGAATTAACCAAATTTTATTGGCCATGGTTAAGGTTCCCATGTCAGCATTGAATAATTTTATTATTATTTCTCTAAATGGGACATGGGTTTTCCAAGGAGGTGTTTTTCTTGTGGTTTTGGAAAACCATAGTTGTTTTTCTCGTTCACAAATCTATTTATTTAGGCCTTGTCATTTGGGAAGATGGATTTGGTAGTTTTTGTAGGTGAGATGGGGAGATGGGGAGATGCTTCTGAATTGAAGAGAGGATTTGAAGACTCCATTGTTGTATATTTCTATTTGCATAGAAGCCCATGTTTTTGGGACCTAGTGAGCTCTACATTTTGAGAGATAGTGAGCTAGTGAAGTTCGTGTGAAGGGAGCTTGAGAGATTCAGTTGAAAGAAGGTTGAAAGAGACCAAGAAGAAATTTTTGTAGCAGGTTTAGAGGTGTGCTACAACAACAAGAAGATTGATGATTTCATGGTTTGATTAGAGCAGTGATTTCTAATGAAGATTGTAGAGTGAAGATGCTAGACTTGTGATAGAAGTCAAATTGAAGGAGATAATTTTGTATTCATCTTTGCTAGTTTGTATCTATCATATTTCAAATTTTTAATGATTTTTATCAGCCCATATAGTTGCACAACCAATAGTTTCAGTTATGCTATGTAATTCTTGAATTTCAAGGAGATTTTGAATGAACAAAGAACACTTCTTGCAGATTTTTGTATTGTTTCAAACCATTTCTAAGTTGAATTTTTAGATTGTTGTGAGTATGTGAATGAGGGTTGGTTTCTTACTTCATCAATAACTCGTAGGGGGTCTTAGTTTTGTTCACCCTTAACAACCCTCTATTGAGAATGTAGACTCAACTCCATTTTGTGAATCCATATTCATAAAATTTTTCCTACCCTGGGTGTCTGATGTAAGAGCATCTAGGGGTACTAGCAATCTTGCATCACCAAAAATATTGCTAATTTATTTTTATTTTTTCAATAAGGGCTAAGGTGTGTGGAAAGTAAATATTTTAATTTGCAATAATGTGATTTTCCCTCGTGGTGATATGCAAATGCAATTTTTGGAGGAAATATATTGAGGTAAATGTTTCTAAGCCATAATTGGGAAAATAATACTTTTGGGTGTCCCATTCTTGGCGGGGACCACTTGGGGTGCATGTTCTTGTATATTAAATTGTATGCCTTGCATGCAATTGCAGGTTGCATGTTGTTGCATGATCGTATTTGGAGTCGTTGAAGCCACCAAGAATTCATGAAGATGCTAGAATTGACCAAATTTGACTAGCCATGGTTAAGGTGCCCATGTGAGCATTGAATAATTTTATTATTTTATGATTATTTGTCCAAATGGGGTGTGGGTTTTCCAAGGAGGTGTTTTTCTTGTGGTTTTGAAAAACCATAGTGGTTTTTCTCGTTCACAAATCTATATATTCAGGCCTTGTCATTTGAGAAGATGGAATTGGAAGTTTTTATAGGTGAGATGGGGAGATGTTGTTAGATTGAAGAGAGGTTTTGAAGACTCCATTATTGAATATTTCTATTTGCATAGAATCCCATGTTTTTGGGAGCTAGTGAGCTCTACATTTTGAGAGATAGTGAGCTAGTGAAGTTTGTGTGAAGGGAGCTTGAGAGATTTAGCTAAAAGAAGGTTGAAAGAGACCAAGAAAACATTTTTTTTGCAGGTTTGGAGGTGTGGTACAACAACAAGAATATTGATGATTTCATGGTTTGATTGGAGCAGTGATTTCTAATGAAGATTGTAGGGTTAAGATGCGGGAGACCTATGATAGAAGTCAAATTGAAGGAGATAATTTTGTATTGATCTTTTCTAGTTTGTATTAGTCATATTTCAGATTTTTAATGATTTTTATGAGCCTATATGGTTGCACAACTGATAGTTTCAGTTATGCTATGTAATTCTTGAATTTCAAAGAGATTTTGAATGAACAAAGAAGAACACTTCTTGCAGATTTTTTGTGTTGTTTCAAACCATTTCTAAGTTGAATTTTTAGATTGTTGTGAGTATGTGAATGAGGGCTGGTTTCTTACTTCATCAATAACTCATAGGGGGTCTTAGTTTTGTTCACTTTAACAACCCTCTATTGAGAATGTAGACTCAACTCCATTTCGTGAATCCATATTCACAAAAATTTTCCTACCCTAGGTGTTTGATGCAAGAGCATATAGGGGTACTAGCAATCTTGCATCACCAAAAATATTGCTAATTTATATTTTTTATTTTCAATAAGGGCTAAGGTGTGTGGAAAGAAAATATTTTAATTTGCAATAATGTGATTTTCCCTTGTGGTGATATGTAAATGCAATTTTTGGAGGAAATATGTTGAGGTAAATGTTTATAAGCCATAATTGGGAAATAATCCTTTTGGGTGTCCCATTCTTGGTGGGGACCACTTGTGGTGCATGTTCTTGCATATTAAATTGTATGCCTTGCATGCAATTACATGTTTGTGCCACAAGCTTTGCATGTTGTTGCATGTTCGTATTTGGAGTCGTCGAAGCCACTAAGAGTTAGTGAAGATGCTAGAATTGACCAAATTTGACTAGCCATGGTTAAGGTGACCATGTGAGAATTGAATAATTTTATTATTTTATGATTATTTTTCCAAATGGGGTGTGGGCTTTCCAAGGAGGTGTTTTTCTTGTGGTTTTGAAAAACCATAGTGGTTTTTCTCATTCACAAATCTATATATTTAGGCCTTGTCATTTGAGAAGATGACTTTGGGAATTTTATTAGTTGAGATGGGGAGATGTCAGATTGAAGAGAGGATTTTAAGACTCTATTATTGCATATTTCTATTTTCGTAGAAGCCCATGTTTTTGGGAGCTAGTGAGCTCTACATTTTAAGAGATAGTGAGCTAGTGAAGTTCGTGCGAAGGGAGATTGAGAGCTTCAGCTGAAAGAAGGTTAAGTCATTTTTGTTGTAGGTTTGGAGCCATGATACAACAATAATAAGATTGATGATTTAATGGCTTGATTACAACAGTGATTTCTAATGAAGATTGTAGGATGAAGATGCTAGAGACTTGTGATAGAAGTCAAATTGAAGGAGATAATTTTTGTATTGATCTTTGCTTGTTTGTATCAGTCATATTTTAGATTTTTAATGATTTTCATCAGCTCATATGGCTGCACAACTAATAGTTTCAGTTATACTATGTAATTCTTGAATTTCCAAGTGATTTTGAATGAACAAAGAACACTTCTTACAAATTTTTGTGTTGTTTCAAACCATTTCCAAGTTGAATTTTCAAATTATTGAATGAGGGTTGGTTTCTTACTTCATCAACAACTCATAGGGGGTCTTAGTTTTGTTCACCCTTAACAACCCTCTATTGAGAATGTAGACTCAACTCCATTTTGTGAATCCATATTCACAAAAATTTTCCTACCCTAGGTGTCTGATGTAGGAGCATCTAAGGGTACTAACAATCTTGCATCACCAAAAATATTGTTAATTTATTCTTTTTTATTTTCAATAAGGGCTAAGGTGTGTGGAAAATAAATATTTTAATTTGCAATAATGTGATTTTCCCTTGTGGTGATATGCAAATGCAATTTTTGGAGGAAATATATTGAGGTAAATGTCTCTAAGCCATAATTGGGAAAATAATCCTTTTGGGCATCTCATTCTTGGTGGGGACCACTTGGGGTGCATGTTCTTGTATATTAAATTGTACGTATTGCATGCAATTGCATGTTTGTGCCACAAGCTTTGCATGTTGGCACATGTCCGTATTTGGAACCGTCAGAGCCACCGGGAATCAATGAAGATGCTAGAATTGACCAAATTTGATTGGCCATGGTTAAGGTGCCCATGTGAGAATTGAATAATTTTATTATTTTATGATTATTTCTCCAAATGGGGTGTGGATTTTCCAAGGAGGTATTTTTTTGTGGTTTTGGAAAACCATAGTGGTTTTTCTTGTTCACAGATCTATATATTCAGGCCTTGTCATTTGGGAAGATGGCTTTGGAAGTTTTTGTAGGTAAAATGGGGAGATGCTTCTAGATTGAAGAGAGGTTTTGAAGAATCCATTTTTGCATATTTCTATTTGCATAGAAGCCCATGTTTTTGGGACCTAGTGAGCTCTACATTTTAAGAGATAGTGAGCTAGTAAAGTTTCTGTGAAGGGAGCTTAAGAGATTCAGCTAAAAGAAGGTTGAAAGAGACCAAGAAGACATTTTTTTTGTAGGTTTGGAGGTGTGCTACAACAACAAGAAGATTGATAATTTCATGGTTTGATTGCAGCAGTGATTTCTAATGAAGATTGTAGGGTGAAGATGCTAGAGACTTGTGATGGAAGTCAAATTGAAGGAGATAATTTTTGTATTGATCTTTGTTGTGTTGTATTAGTCATATTTCAGATTTTTAATGATTTTCATCAGCCCATATGGCTGCACAACCAATAGTTTTAGTTATGCTATGTAAATCTTGAATTTCTAGGATATTTTGAATGAACAAAGAAGAATACTCCTTGTATATTTTTGTGTTGTTTCAAACCATTTCTAAGTTGAATTTTTAGATTGTTGTGAGTATGTGAATGAGGTTTGGTTTTTTACTTCATCAATAACTCATAGGGGGTCTTAGTGTTGTTCACCCTCAACAACCCTCTATTGAGAATGTATACCGCAGTATGAATTGCCTCTTTCCAATAAACACCAGGCAAATTTGCTTCCTTCAACATAGTCCTTGTCATCTATTGAATAGTCATATTCTTCCTTTACACTACCCAATTTTGTTGAGGAGTTCTAGTAGAAGATAGATACCTCTTTATTCCACGTTCTTCACAAAAATCATTAAACTCAATTGAGGTAAACTCACCTCCTCTATCAGACCTCAAATACTTGATTTTAGCATTCATTTCATTCTCAACCTTTGATTTGAAGATCTTGAATCTACTAAACACTTCAAATTTATCTTTTAAGAATGTTACCCATGTCATCCTAGAGAAATCATCAATAAGGAGCATGAAATACCTTTCTCCTAGAAGGCTCTTTTCTCTGGTAGGTCCACACAAATCAATATGGATCAACTCCAATGGTCTAGAGGAAGAGTACTCTTTAGACTTGAAACTTATCCTTGTCTATTTTCCAAACTGACATTCTTTGCACAAAGTACTTACAGGATTGATTATCTTAGGCATATCTCTTATCAAATGTGATGAGATGATCTTCACAAGATTGTCAAAAGTGATTTGTCCCATTCTCCTATGCCAAAGCCAACATTCACTTGCTTGTCCTAGAAGAAAACTTCTCCCATTAACATCCTTTAGATTGTATATGTCACCATTTGTCCTAGATCCTTTTGCAACCAATTTTATAGACTTTCCTCTACTGATTTCACACCCTCTTTCATTGAATATGAGACAGTATCCATTTTTGCACATTTGACTCACACTAAGAAGATTGTGCCTGAGATCTTTAACATAAATACCTTATATCTCATGCTTTCCATCAATACTTATTGTACCTTTTCCATATATATGTATTGAAGTATCATCTCCAAGCTTGACTATGCATCCATTCCACTTCACAAGATTGATAAAATTGCTCTTATGCCCTGTCATGTGGTAGGAACTATATGCAATAGGTGTTGTCATTTATGTCAAACCCATATGGGGTGTCATTGATGCTTGATGTACATGTTGAAGTATGTACAAGCTCCAAAGATAGTTGTTATGATGCGATATCAGTTGGTGCAAGTTTGCAGAGATGTATAAGGAAGAATATTATTCATATGGTAACTAGGTGTGATGTGGAGGATGATACACATGTCCTGATGAGTCTACAACATGTCTACACTAATTTTATTTTAGTTTGATGTACTACACAGAGAAATAAGGCGTATAAGTTTCACTAAATCATTCACAATTGTTATTGTGTTTTTGGTCATCCTTGGAAAATATGTTCTATTCTCCATTTTGGCTAAGTCTTGGGTCGGGGATATTTTTAGTGAACAGTATAACTCGGGTGGTGTTTACCAACAATTCTCTAACCTTCCATTTTTTTTCCGGAGAACTTTCCCTTAGTCTTTTAACACTCAGTGGTGTTTTGTCAAGTTATATGAACCTTTGTACTTCCCGCTCTGGTTTATTTTCCTAGTCAAGTCAATACTAGCTGTGTTTTGTTAAGTTCATTGAACTTTCCTATTTACTACCCAAAGAAAGAACGATTAACTTGCCAATGCTAATTGAAGTCAAGCGGTGTTTTATAAGGAAGGATGAACTTGGGTGGCTATTTGTAAAGTTATGTGAACTACCCATATCTCTGCCCTTTAGCTGTTTCTTTTCAAAATTTTGAAAAGCGATTGCAATCAAGTGGTGATATGAAAGTATACATGTGTCTACATAACAAGTGGATGTCATTTAATGCCTATCTACTTTCAAATTTCACATGAAGAATTAAAAGGAAATTCATGCAAGAAATAAACATTCTTCAGCTACAATATTGACACTGGGAGACGTGACGAAGGAGAGCACACTGATGCAAGTCTTTGTCCTCAGAATTCAGGGTTGCTTTGAGGTATTTACATTCTTGTCTTTCCCATTCAAAATTATAGTTTCTAAGCTTACTTTTCCTTGCATTACAATCTTCCTGATGAAAACCCATTCGAACCCTAAAATTCCAGTCATGGAAAGAATTAAGTGTCAGGGTTATGAGTATATCTCAGGGTTGACTTGTGACATGCCTAAGATAGGAGATACTAAACTCAAGAAAGTGAATATGACTTAATTTAGGGAAAAATTCAACACACCCAATCCACCACCCATCATGCATAAGGTAGTCGATAGTGGATTGGTGGAAGAAACTACATTTCCTATGGTCGTCCAATGTCCAGAGCTAATCCTTGAATGCATAAGGCATTATGATTCTCAGATTCGAGAAATAAAAACAAAGAACAATAGGCTGGTGGTTAAAATTCAGAGAACCACCTTTTCCTCATGTCTGAGGATTCCAAAAAAAAGAGCCTTACTCGGCCCTAGATTTCACTAATGCTTAGATTGAGTTCTCATTTAAAAATGGGTATTACTGAAATATAATGGAAAAAAATTGGTTGGTGAAACCCAAGTGGGGTAAATATCAATTGCCCCAAAAATTGCACAAGAACCATTTTATGAATGAGATATCTGATATAGGTTGCACAAAGTCTGGGGGAACAAAGATGCTTATTGTTTCCAAGAATGGATGTACTTTTTCATCCAAATAGTGCTCGAAGGAGGCCAGTTTCTAGACTAAGTGATGCTCATCAGTGACAAGATACATAATTTGCTTGTTTTCTTCACTACCAATAAGACATTTTATATGTATTCTTATTTAATTTATGCCATTACGAGCACCAGACCATGGCTAGGCTTGAGGCCAAGTGATCTTCCCCATGACCAGGTACCTATCTTTGAGTACCTTGATAAGCTACAACTGAACAAGAGCTTCCTTCATCACATGAGAATATCTGATGCTTTTACCATGAGAGTAACCAAAGAATTGAAAGGAAAAATTGAGATGCAAATTTCCTCAGAAGCCATATAGTTTGTTAATTTCTATGGCAGCCATTTCATTCAGTTTCAAAGGTTCTCTTATATAAGAGTTGGTGGTTTTACTGGTTTCCCTATAAAAATACCCAGGCACTTAAATGATAAATTTGTAATGATCAAGGTCTACAAACAATTGGTCGATGTTAATAAAAGATGACAAGAGTCAAGAAGAGTGACAATACAATTTATAGTTGGTTTCGGCCCCTTCACTTGTGAATCCATGTTCGATGCTCTAAACATAGAGAAGAAAATATCCAAGTATCATTTGCATACTTATGATGAACGCTTTCCTCTCGACCTCAAAGACTATGTGAAAGACAATTTGAAATTAGGACTTGGTTTCTTGTATTTGCCAACTTTAGAAGATTATTGGGAAAACTGCTTTGATGAATTTCAGGTAAGGAGAAGAAACTGGATGAGATTGTCTCTAAAACAAATAGTCATTTATGGTTTGGGTTGGGATGTGCAAGGAATGGAAGATGATGAATCTTATCTAGTAGACCTAATCTTTACAGAATTAATAGAAAATTGACCCATCCCTGCTATGGATTGGAGCAATAAAGAAAAATAAACAATTGAAGAGAGAAACATAGATGTTCTAGAAAGGACTTAGGAATGGGTCACTAAAAATAAAACAAAGAAATCTTGCCCCCAAACTAGGTCACATAATACTCAACTTGCGGGAGGCAGTGATTAGCCTTCTGTGATTGCAAGGAATTTTGGATCAGTTTCATGTGTGTTGCAGTCAAGAACCCAGGGTGACGGTGATGATGAACCTCTTGATAGGAATGTGTTTCAACCAACTTGTGGAGAAGATCCCCTTAATTTAACCCATTTGGACAAAGATAAAGAGGGAGAAGGGGAAGGAAGTGACTTAGGTAACATTGATAGTAGTTCTTCCTCCTCATCTCATCAGTTGTCACTTGTTGGAAAGGTAAGTGAACTTCCAAAATAGTGGTCTTATCCTCTTTCATCATTGAACATACACCAACACTCCTCCTACAAAAAGAACACTATTTGATTCCTCCAACTCTAAGGAAACCAATGTTGATATTACCCATATTTGGTTAGAAGATACTATGTTAAAGAAAAGGAAGGAAGTGCATCTAGATCTTCTAAGGAAAGATATGGTGGGTCAATTACTTCAAAGTATCCCAAAGCCTAAGACATTGGAGACCACTGCCCGATTGATAGATGATAGCAGTTCAGGGAATTTATGTCTGGAAGTTGCACGTCTGATAGGACAAGGGTTGGATTGAATCATTCACTGACTCAATGCTCTGGGTCTCACTCTCGATAACCCTTGGTGTTGCTGCCTCCACCAAACCTATAGGTTCCCAAAACAATTAGGCACCCCTGGTCTTTGCTGCCAACCCTGCTATCAATATCCCAAAGTGTTCATTAAGCCTGAATCAAGCATTTCTTGATGCTTCTTTTCCTCTCTGCTCTAACTAGCCCTTAATCAACTAAAGACCAATCAATCTTCCGTTCTGCCCAACCTTGTTGCAAGGGTGTGAATTAGTGTAGTTGTCTTAAAAATCACTGCCAATAGTCTAGGAAAAATTCTTGTCCTTGCACAACCACTCTCTCCTCTATTGCTGCCTCAAAACCCTAGGGTTTTAGGAGGGTTTGTAGCCATAAGCCCTATTTGGCATTTTAACCAGGATTTGAGGTTATTTCACCTTTCAACTCTATGGATACCCAAGCAAAAAGAAAACACCTTGGCTCAAATATGGAGCACTCCAAGATTTTCATGAATTCTGACCCTCTCTGCCATAAACAGGGTTAATGCTGATTTTAAGGTATCTTATGGCTTTCAAGCCTTTCCTTGGACACTCAAAGATATGCCCTCATCCTCCTGCCATCAAATGAAAATGTTAAAGACTCAAACCTCCTACCAGACCCTTAAAAAGGTCCATGCAATTTGCATCTACCACACACTGAAAAGATTTTATCACCCCTGTGTTGGGACTGCACAAAAGTTTAATCTAATCCTAATTGGGCATTGATTGCTCACCTAGGAACTAGACTTTTTGCATGTCTTTTAAATACCTACAGATTCCTACGCCTATTCTATGTATAGCAGTGGAGTCTAGCTCCATTTCCAATGAACTCGTGTTGAGTACAAAGGCAATGCAGCTAAAACTCCATTGTTCTTTCTTTTACAGTCAAAACTAAAATTTAAGGAAAGATACAGCAATTACTAACTCTGCAATGAAGATAACACAGTTCCTATGCCAATACAATGTTTTAAAACAACCACATTATGTGCTAAACAATTAAAGATTAATAGTCAATACATAAACTTGCAGAACGCAATAAAGAAACAGGAAAACTGGTAAAAGCACGCTAAAACTGATGATTTTTTTTTATTCTCCAAAAACTGCCCTCATCAAAAGACCACTAATCTGCTCAAAATGTCGGGCTCCTTCTTCCCAAACCGAAAAAAATCAGTTAGGTTAAAAATTCGAGCTTAAAAGTGGCCAAAAAAACCCACGTTTGAAAACACACTGTGTTTTCGAATTTCAGCCAAAAACTAAGGAAACGCCTACAAAACGAGTTCCCAAATTATTTTAAGTTTAGATAAGCTCTAAAAGGGTCCCCTTACACATCCTAAAAGGCGTTAGGACCTTGCACAACAAAAAGGAAATGATTTAAAAGCAAAACATCAAAATAGCTTTTTTTAAGGTAGGTGCTCCTGCACCAACGTCCCACTGCACAAAAGGAAGTTACTCAAGCGAATGAAAGTGACTTTGACATTGATAGGATTAACTTGGGACCTCCTACCAGGGATGGATATGTACAAAAATTTTAGGTGACTGTAGCAAGGATGGTTTAGAGGTCTAAGAAAGACAAAGAGAGTAAAGATGAGTTAAAGAAACAGATCCAAGTTTTGATTGAATGCCTGAAGTCAGTCTTCGATCTTCCTCCTCAACCAATTTCTCATGCTGAGTCATCTTCTGAACCCATGGTGATGATAGGAAAGGAAGCAGTAAGTAAAATGAAAAGTTACAAAACCTTTTGCAAAGCAATCAAAGAATGGAGTGGCGGTTTAGTAAGGAAGGGTAATCAAATCAATTTTGAATCTCTTAAATGTCTCCAAAGGGTGAATGCCTCAAGGTCTAAGATTGAAGAAGAAATCAGCATTGTTGAGAAAGAGGAAAGGAGTTTCCACCTGTCACAAAGGCTTTCCAAGCCCTGCGAAAGAAACTCGTTGCATTCGTGGAATCTGGAAGCAAAGTGCCACCATCTTAATTTTTCAGTTTCTCTTTATTTCTTGAAAGGAATTTATAATTTTAATTAGTTATGGGAAAGAAAAAGTAGTTACTCATTCGCTTGTTTATATATATGTTTATTTTTGAACTGATACTCTTTAGACATCATTTTGAAAAGACCCGATATTATATGCTTTGTTCATACAATTCCGCTTTACTGGGAGTTGAAATCGCTAGTTGTCTATGTGCATCTAGTTTATGGGATAATTTGATATTATTAAATCTGTGTGTTTGAGTATATCTTGATGTTTATACTTTTTCTTGTGTGTGAGCCTACACATCTATCTTAGTAGTATATTTCTATTTTTAGATAATATTGGGCTTATATTCAGTTATCATTTCATCTCATGCAAACAGGTCTTTGTTCCAGTATCTTTATCGTCTTTCCTTTGCATATGATATTGGAAATTTTTCCTATATTAGGTTCTGCCTTTATTGCTTTCGAGTTAAAAGCATACAAGGTTTTTATTTAGTTTTAGTTGCATTCATTGAATATCATACAAGGGAGCTATACCTTTCAATTAAGAGGATAATCACTGTCCTAAGAGGGTTATTATCTAGAGTTGTTGGGATAGAGGCACCTTTCTTGAGAAATTAATCTACATTGTCTTAGGGTTCTTGATCTGTTAACCAAAAATAGTATAGACTCTAAGGTAGAGCCATGGTTTTCTGGTCCGTATCCTTGCACAAAGAAATATTCAGTCTTGTAGTTCATATGTGTACCATAGAAAAAGTATTGCTTGCTTGATTTGGGAATAATTGATGATAAATTAGACTTAATGAGGCCTTGATTTGGTGTTGTGAGGTGTTTTACACATCCACACTAGGTCTTGGACCTTTGCAAACTAAATAAAATACATTCAACGATGTCTTGTGAAGGTGTTGTAAAGTGTTGTAAAATACTTAAATCACACCTCTCTAGACTGAATGGACCTATCTTCCCCCTAATTCAATGGTATAAAATGTATTTAATTGCATTATCACATAAATATAGAAGGCTTGTAAATTAAACTTAATGTTAATCTAGTGTTGTAATGTGTTTTACACATTCACATTGGATGTTGTGCCTTTCTAGGCTATGTGGACCTCATTTTGGTGTTGTAAAGTGTATTTAATCACACTTTCACATTGAATTTTGTGTCCCAAGCCCTAATTGACCTTTTCATCATCATTAATAGGTCCCTATGACCCCATATTGTGCATCCCAAGGCATAATTTGATCAAATACCTGATGAAATCAACATAAGAACTAGAATTCCTCATTCCCCAACAACCCAGCTGGAAAATGGACCCCTCTGGGACTAATTCACCATCTGTGGCAGATGAGTCCCTGCCAGGTGGGACTGATTCACCCAAGGTGGCGAATTAGTCCCATTTGGGTCATTTTTGAGTTTTGAGTAGGAAAAAGTTGGATTTTAAGTTCTATTTTTCTTCATGTCAGCCTTAGGGATCCAATTAATGGGAAAATAAGGTGAATTGCCTATAAATACAAGTATCTAAACCCTAAATCATAACCATTCTTCATTATTCTTCCATCATTCTTCCATCTCAAGTCAAACAAGCTAGAGTTTTATCATTTCAAGTCATCAAGATAACTTCTAAAGACATTCAAGGGTAGAATCTTCCTCCATTGTTGCTAAAATCCAAGATAAATCATCATGGAAAGGTAATAACTCCATTTTTGCATGCTTCATTACATTCTTTCTTCATTTGGTTTAATTACCTAAAAATGGGTTTGACCAAGGCAAACCTCCATACCCTAACATTCAACATTTCTCTTTCTCTTCTTATGTGTTTATAGATTTAGACATCTTGAAGGCTTGGAAATCATTAAAGATCAAGTTGAAAAGTTTTTGAATACATCTCCTTGTTGAACAAGTCAAAACATCAACAAAAAATGACTTTCAGACTCTAAAATTGGACTTTCGGAGGTGGACACCTATCAGGAACCAGAGTGCAGATTGAGTGCTCCTGTTTCCACTTTTGAATCTTTAGAAATTAAAAAATGGACTGATTTTCCATTGATGGTGAATGAGTCCCACTACTAGGCCTAAACAGGGTTTTCAAAATTTTTGGATACCCTTATGTCCAAAATGAGCTCTAGAATAGTTTCCTAGATCTGGGACTAATTCACCTAGAATGGTGAATGAGTCCCTGTAGATCAAATTTCTAGCATCAACAACATTTCAGATGTCATTTCCAGCCTCCATCAATTTCTTAGGTGCACACTTCCAGTTTCATCAAATTTTGTTACAGTTTACTTTCATTTCTACGTGGTTTTGCATATCATAATGTGTTTTCCAACAAGTTGCATTTCAATAGTTTTCACTTAATGATCAATAAATTTGATCTCATCTAGGCACATTTCATTCATATTTCCATTATACTTGCATTAGTTTGAGTGAACCACCTAGGTTTTTGGCATATCTCTCTCCTTTTAGGTGAAAAATCCTGAGAGTGCAAGAGAAGTACATAGCACCCAAAAATCTATGGTTCATTTTGGTGAACCTACTTTTCAAATACCTTCTTTTCTGATTCTAGAGTCCATCATAGATCTAGCTTGCATTGACCTTGCATTAGGGTTTGCATGCATTAATTTGCATGCTAGGTTTCAAATTTTGCATTCATGAAAAGTGCATTTAGGTTGCATTTTTGGCATATAAAATTAATAATATTTTTCTAAAATTTTGCATTTTTAACTTAGGTCTGCATCATACACAATAGAAAACATCAAAATCACTCAATTTTTTTTGAAAATTTTGAATAAAATCCCCACTAGGACTCATTCGCCACCCTGGGCGAATCGGTCTCTTTTCACCCCTAAAACTGCCTTTTATAGAGTTGACAACCCTATTTTTAAGCTTCTATTTGGTGCCATTACCTATCTGTATCAGTTAGATGAGTTTTTGTAACATGCATTTCATTAGATTTAGCTTAAATTAGCTCATTTCATGCATTGCTTAATTTAAAATTTGCATTCACAACATTTCATTTTTAAATCATTGCATTGTGTAATCAGAAAATTATCTTGTTTGAAAACTGAAAATTGCATTTTCTTTTACATTCTTACATTGCATTTCAAGTTTGTACCATTTAATTTTTCCAAATGTTAGTTTCAATCTTCTCCAAATTTTCAAAGAAGTTTTTCAATAAGCATGATAACCATTCATTCAATTCCTTCCCTAGTTATGGAAGTTTCTTAGTGAAAGCGAGTGAAAATGACAATGTTAACCTTAACCTTTACACCCTCTCCTATCTCCCCTATTTGTGTGGATAATGTAATAGAAGAGCATACAAACATAGATACTCATGATGATCATAATTGTGCTTCTCCCAATACCTCTTCTTTTAGTGACAAAGGTATCTTGGCAAAAGAAGATACAATTGTTGAGAATCATGAGGATCTTGTTTGTCCTTCTCCTCATCCCCTTTGGGAAGATATTTTAGCACACGAGAATGAAATCATAGAAACCTTCTTCAACATCACCTTACCTCATTTCCATTCCCCTTTGGCTTGTGAGAATGGTTTCAAGGAAGATCAAATTATAAATGATGAGGATATGTTGGTCTATAACAACCCTCTTTTTGATCCTTCCCCTACCTATCCTATTTTGGAAGACATGAGGGAACAAAGGAATGAAGTCATAAATGATCATGATAATCATACTTGTTCTTCTCCTAGTATCTCCCTTAGTTGTAAGGAAGATGCTTTGATGTTAGAAAACACAACCAATGAGAGTCACGAGAATCTTAGCTATCCCCTTTCACCTAAGGAAAACCTTATTGTGCAAAACAATTCAACCATTGATCTTGCCCCTACTTGCAATGAAGTCATTTTAGAAGAACAAATCTTTGAATGTCAAGAACATTTGGTTTATTGTTCTCCTAAAAACTCTCCTCCTAGGGAGAATATCATGGTGTTAAAAAATGGCAATGTGTCTTCCTTCAATAAAAATGTGATTCTAGATTACCCTTTATTAGAGATTCATAAAACCAAGACCGCTAAGGTTATGAATGCACAAGTTTCTATTAGATCCCCCTGATCAATGGACCTCATACATACCCCGTCAAACATCCTAAGAACCCTCTAATTCTCTACCCACCTTCACACAAACCTCAAACTCACAACAAACCTGAACTTATGCTTTACCCACCTCAGAATAATGTGTGGTAGCAAAATAATACCGTTGCTCATACATATAACACTCAAAACAATCTGCAACCACCGCAACCAACCCTGACACCCTTACCATTGCCTAATCCTATCCTACATAACCCTTTCTTGCTAGGTCGAAAGGAGTATGAACTTGTCGAGCAAATTAAGCATACTCTTGCTAAGATATCATTGTGGAACCTTATTCAAGCCTCCCCTCAGTATCACAACATGATCCAAACAACCTTACAAAAATTTCCTATCTCTTTTAATGCACAACCAATTGACATAGCAACCATCATTACAAAATAAATAATGACATTGTTTTCCACTAAAGTGAACTCCCCTCTTTGGACGTGCAAAAACAAAATGATCCTTTCATGATCATAGCACAATACAAATGAAAAGGGATAAAGAGAACTCTTGTAGATATTGGTTCTGCCCTTAATGTGTGTAGTGTGAGCCTTCTGGATAGGATTGGCATTGATCAATTGAACATTCAACCTGACTCTTTATCTATTAAGGGATTTGACAATGTCAAAAAGAAACCGCTTGGGGTAATCAATATACCTCTTATAGTTGGAATGGCCACATTGAATACACAAATTCATGTTATGCCTCATGAGATTTCATATAATCTCCTTCTAGGTAGGTCGTGGATTCATGAAATGAATGGTGTGACTTCCACTCTTCATCATAAAATGAAATACATTCACAAAAACCAAGTGCACATCCTTGAAGCTGACCCTAATCCCAATAGTTGTTTGAACATTGAGAAAAGCAACGTGAATCATTTAAACAAGTGGAACCCGTGCAACAAAAAGACAAGCAACATCTTGAACAAGTAACAAAGCTATTAGAAGATGATTGGGGTTCCTTGGATTTCGAACATGAATTCATGGGTGAGTACAAGATCATACACAAAGTTTAAAATAGGGGAAACAAAAATGTAGACGACCCTTCAAAAGCATCCACCTCAACCACTTTAGACAACGAAACAAATTACACAACAACCTTTGATGATGATTATCACCAACCACAAATTGATCCAAAAGAAATGAACAAGCTTTATGGAAAAGGGTATGAGATTATGAAACAACTTGGCTATAGTGGAAAAGGATGTGGTGCTAATGAACAAGGTATGCACAACCCTATCGACCCTATCACACAAAAAATAACTCATGGTCTTGGTTATTGTCCTTTGATAGAAATCACCAAGCCTTCACTCAACATCAACACTCTCACACAACATTCTTCTAAGCAAACCTTAACCATAGTGCATCTTGAACTGATTGACACTAGTGGTCTTGATCATTCTCCTTTTCAAGCAATCAAACAAACAAATACACCTTCGCTTAATGTCAATGTCATCTTGCAAAATAGTAGTGATTTGAATTCGATAGATTTTCCCTCCTCCTATAAGAGTGAGAACAAAATCTTGCAATCTAAAGAACCTTGCATAGGTATGACACCTTGTACTAAGCAAGACACATTTTTGCCACCAACAACAAAAACTACTTCTCCCCTTGATCAAGAGGGTATCTTATTGAGACTCCTCCAAGATCACTTGATATCCCTTCCTCCAAGGACTCGCAAGAAATTTTATTACAAGACATCATTTTGTAAATATCATAGAGTTCATGTTCATTCCACTAATGAATGCAAGGCTTTGAGCAGTAAAATTCAACATCTTAAGGAGTTTGGTGTTCTTCCTTATGTGGGGGGCACCTAATTTCCATAATTGATACTAATTTTCACTCTACCATGCATCTTAAATATCATTTCGGCTCACCCTTATCCTGCACTAAGTGGGGGCAAGGGGTTATGTATCCTTTTCCTCGCATGTCACCTGCCATTGCCTCTTTTGGCTAGACATTAACCTTTCATGAACATATAAGAGAAAGCTTGGGATGTGGATGACATGCCTTAAGTTGGCTTGCACGTGACATACTACCTTTTCCAAGATGTAACCTATTAGAAACATATGACTTGGCATAGGGCTTTCCGAGTAAGCTCTCATGTTATCCTTCTTCTACTTTAAAGCAATTTCTCATAGTACTGGTGTTCGCAACCACTTTAAAGTGGGGGAATACATTACCACTCACATTTCATTACGTGATTTCTTTCTTCTTGCGATGCATCCTTTTCTTGGTGGAGTCATTGGGCTTGATTCCCTCCAAGAGCGTGATACTTCTTTTTACACATCCTCTCTTGGAAACGTTAAGCATGATGTTCCCTAAGATGAGACCTCACACGAACTAAGAAAAATCCCTTTGAAAAATCCTTGCACTACCTTGCATTTACAATGTCTATGAGTGTCAAGCATACAAAATTTTGCTTACCTCATGGAGCTTGAAGTTCATTTTCATTTTGGTGCCTTATTAAAGTTATTAGGAGTTATAACTTTGGTATGGTTGAGCGGGAAATCCCATTCCGAGGCATGACTTTTCCACATAGCCACCTTGTGGATTTCTCACCCCGCGAACAACCAGAAGTTCCATGGCCCCAGAGTGAGTATACTTAGGACTTCTCATCCGACGGATAGCCAAGAGTTCCGTTGCCTTAGAGTGAGTATGAATTTTTAGACAAACAACCTAGATCTGATCCACAACATGTTGGACAAATAGTCGAAGCTTGATCCACCTTTCCATTTTCATCTTTCTCTTCTTCCTAGTTCTTTCCATTGCATGATTTCCTATCTTGTTTTGTTGCAAATCATTCACCTTTGCGTGTGTCCTTTTGCACTCATGTTGGTTTGACTTAGGATCTTAGATCCTGGGGGCTTGACCACTTTCTGAATCTTTGTTATCCTAGACCATTCGCATTGGTACAATTGGACCTCTCTTGAATGTCTACTTTAGTGTGAGTTTGAAGCAAGTTCATCCTCTCACTAAAGTGGGGGCTAAATATACCATAGAAAAAAGTATTGCTTGCTTGATTTGGGAATAATTGATGATAAATTAGACTTAATGAGGCCTTGATTTGGTGTTGTGAGGTGTTTTACACATCCACACTAGGTCTTGTACCTTTGCAAAATAAATAAAATGCATTCAACGATGTCTTGTGAAGGTGTTGTAAAAGACTTTCACGCCTCTCTAGACTAAATCGACCTATCTTCCCCCTAATTCAATGGTATAAAATGTATTTAATTACATTATCACATCAATCTGGAAGGTTTGTAAATTAAACTTAATGTTAATCTAGTGTTGTAATGTGTTTTACACATTCACATTGGATGTTGTGCCTTTCTAGGCTATGTGGACCTCATTTTGGTGTTGTAAAGTGTATTTAATCACACTTTCACATTGAATTTTGTGTCCCAAGCCCTAATTGACCTTTTCATCATCATTAATAGGTCCCTATGACCCCATATTGTGCATCCCAAGGCATAATTTGATCAAATACCTGATGAAATCAACATAAGAACTGGAATTCCTCATTCCCCAACAACCCAGCTGGAAAATGGACCCCTCTGGGACTAATTCACCATCTGTGGCAGATGAGTCCCTGCCAGGTGGGACTGATTCACCCAAGGTGGCAAATTAGTCCCATTTGGGTCATTTTTGAGTTTTGAGTGGGAAAAAGTTGGATTTTAAGTTCTATTTTTCTCCACGTCAGCCTTAGGTATCCAATTAACGGGAAAATAAGGTGAATTTCCTATAAATACAAGTCTCTAAACCCTAAATCATAACCATTCTTCATTATTCATCCATCATTCTTCCATCTCAAGTCAAAAAATCTAGGGTTTTATCATTTCAAGTCATCAAGATAGCTTCCAAAGACATTCAAGGGTAGAATATTCCTCCATTGCTACAGAAATCCAAGATCAATCATCATGACAAGGTAATAACTCCATTGTTGCATGCTTCATTACATTTTTTCTTCATTTGGTTTAATTACCTAAAAAGGGGTTTGACCAAGGCAAACCCCCATACCTTAACATTCAACATTTCTCTTTCTCTTGTTGTGTGTTTATAGATTTAGACATCTTGAAGTCTTGGAAATCATTAAAGATCAAGTTGCAAAATTGTTGAAGACATCGCCTTGTTGAACAAGTCAAAATATCAACAAAAAGTCACTTTTAGACCCAAAAATTAGACTTTTGGAGGCAGACACCTGTCAGGAACCGGAGTGCAGACTGAGGGCTCCTATTTCCACTTTTAAATCTTCAAAAATTCAAAAATGGACTAATTCACCATTGATGGTGAATGAGTCCCACTGCCAGGCTTGAACAAGGTTTTTTGTAGTTTTGGATACCCTTATGTCCAAAATAGGCTCCAGAACAGTTTCCCAGATCTGGGACTAATTTGCCCAGAATGGTGAATGAGTCCCTATAGGTCAAATTTCCAGCATCAACAACATTTCAGATGTCATTTCCAACCTCCATCAAGTTCTCAGGTGCACACTTCCAGTTTCATCAAATTTTGTTACAGTTTGCTTTCATTTCTAGGTGGTTTTGCATATCACAATGTGTTTTCCAACAAGTTGCATTTCAATAGTTCACTTAATGATCAATAGCTTTTATCTCATCTAGGCACATTTCATTCATATTTCCATTATACTTGCATTAGTTTGAGTGAACCACCTAGATTTTTGGCCTATCTCTCTCCTTTTAGGTGAAAAATCCTAAGAGTGCAAGAGAAGTACATAGCACCCAAAAATCTATTGTTCAATATGATATGTTGTTCAAGCTATGAAGGTTCCATATCCAAGAAATCAAGTCATCACACCTTCTATAGTGTGAGTTACAAGTAGCAGTGTTTCAGTCTATACCTTGACAAAGGAATGTAATGATGAAAGCCTGATGGAATACTTCAGATTTCTCTGGAATTAAAGTATTGGCCTTATGGTTTTGTAGACATGATTAATAATGTCAAATGTACACTATTTAGTAGCTTCATATGTTTTGGTGTTCTGCAAGATCAATTTTTAAATAAAAATGTGTTACAATTTGTCTGGAATACTCTATTCCTATGTATTTAGTAGGTTTCTCCTCTTGCGCCAACATATGATGATCAATTTCTTTAGGAGAAGGCTGAGGAGATATTTTACATAAACTACAATTGAATCTTGATCTACATATTGGTTTTGGTTTCTCCCCAGTGGTCTAAAGTTGAATTGTGACAGTGTTGATGGTATTGATACTATTTGGGCCGACATGACTTGTTTCCTTCATTTATAGTTGATCCTAATCAATTAATCTTGTTTTGGAGAATGTGTTGTGATGCATTCGAGCCTCAAGATAGTGTATGATGATCTGCAACTAAATCCTTTTTATTTTGAATGTGTTTTGGAGCTGACCTATGCAATATCAATTGTTTCATCAATGAACATCTTGGAGCTAACTTAATTGAAGTTTTATGTTATTGCGAAGGATATCTATAAAAGGAAAAATTATTTGTGAAAGGTGGTATGTGTTTAAGATGTGTTAAGAAAAATATTGAAAATGAAGTGTGCAAAATTTGTGTAATTATGTGATTGTGCAAAAAAGGGACTACAACATCAACATAAGTTAGATACTTCTTCCATAGAAGTTCAAGTTCTTGTTTTTATTATAATCTCTTGTATCCTGCTCTGAGATAGTGAGTCTCATTAGGTCCAATTTTATCTTACTCTAAGGTTGTACATCTTATTTTTCAATTCCATAGGAAGTGAGCCTTAACAACATTGTAATTCTTGTTAGTAGTGAACTACATATATTATGAGTGAATCCTCATCGTGGTTTTTTCATCATTGGGTTTTCCACATAAAAATCCTAGTATCTTTGTGTGATGCATGTGTTCTCTTCTACTCCTTTCAGCTTATGTGATGTTTTGTTTATCTGTAAATGAAATGATTAAGTTTTAAGTTATGCTAATTCACCCCCCTCTTAGCACAACATTGTGTTCAATAGGTACAACCATTATCAATCACCCAAGAGTTTGCCTCATCTTTTGTATGAAAAAAAGTCCTCACAACCTTTGAATCTTTGGTTTCATCATCAGACTTCTTAGCGCCATGAACAAGATTTTATCCTTATTATGTAGACCACTGGATTCCTCATCCTTTGAAGAGTAAAAATTCCTTGGAATAGAGACTCTTTTTAAACCCATATCTTCTAGAATCTTTGTTTCTCTTTTCAAAATATTTTAAGGTACATTTAGAAGTGTTTCCCTTAATTTTGGTACCCTCCTCAATGCCACCATGCTTCCCCTATCTTTATTCAAATTTTTGCATAAGTTTTAAGGCCAAGCGGTGTTTCACTATATGTTGCGAACCTAAGCGAGGTTTTCACTAGTTTTGTTAACCTTCCACTTTACCGCTTCTTTATTATTCTTTTAAGGTGGGCAGTGTTTTAATGTATTGTTTTAACTTACCTCTTATTTAAGCCTTACTTATCTTAAGCGGTACGTACTAAAGGTTCACGAACTTTTCAAATGACCCTTAGGTGACTTGTTTTGTAAGTTTTATTTTTGGGTGGGATTATGGGAAACATTTGAAACTTGGGCGATGTTTTACTAAGTTCTGCAAACCACTCGCCCTTCCGCCATAAGACATTTTTCAAAAGAATAACAAAATAGAAGTGAATGCAAATTTGAATGACAAATGCAATTATACAGGAAAAGAAATGAATGCAATTGAATTTGAATGAATAGAATCAACAAAAATCATTCATACAAGAGCATTGTGATATCAAAATGATATTTTTATTCATATATGTATATATTTACATCACAGTGACATTACAAATTTTTTTGATTTGACTACAAAAAGTTGATATTGATTGGAAAAAAAAGTTTCTTTTTCAAACATAGAGGGTGAACATCAACACTCAAATGCCCTCTATCATAGTCTGAAGGTGTTCGATTTGGGCAGGAGATAGTAGATTCTCATGTGACTATAGAAATTGGGCAAAGAGCCCATGTCATTCCTCACGACCCCTGCACGAAGTAGAGTCATGGCTTCTTCCATAGCCTCATTCTAAAGAGTTGATGCTATGCAAATGGTATTTACCACCAACCCTTTTCTTGGATAGTGACTGAGCTTGGCAATGGCTACATTGACATGGTGGTGAAACTTTGGCCTCACCAAATGATCCACTACTCTCATGCCCTAGTCACGACTACCAGAGGTATTGATAACCATGTACACAAAATTCTCTAGCATGGTAGCATTATGCACATGCTCTTGGATTAGAAATGCTTCGTCTTGAATGCTACAAAGCACTTCCTCTTCTACCTCACTTTCTATAATGAAGACTTCTTTCAGTTGACTAGAGAGATGCCTGAACAAAGGACTGCATTCGATCTCTTCCAAAATGATGAAATCATTCACTAATTATACTCCATCACTCTAAGCGCTTACCATATTGGATGCTTCTAGATGGAAAAGTGTGGTGACACTAGTTGAATTTATAGATGGTTGGTTAGAAATTTGAGCTATCTCTCTTCGATTTGATGAGATGGCAACTTGGTTTGAATTAATGGCCAATGTGAACCAGTTTCAAATTGCATTCCCTGCTGGATAACATACACGTGTGATCATATTGTATCTCCTTAAACCTTCATTAATTGCATGGCTATAAGATATATCATTTGGTGGCCATTGGTGTGAACAAGATCAAGTTTTCTTGCCTAATGTCTTTTCATTTTTCATTTTAATTATTCCGGTCAATCATATTCTCCTAGTTGTTTTCAAGAAGATGGTTGGATGGCAAGAAGCGTCACTAATTTTAGTAATAGTTTTGGTAACTGTTTTGGGGTGAAAATCACTTCTATATCGAGGATGTGGGACAAGGATAGAGGATCCGATCTCCACAGATACACTGTGTTGTATTTTGAGAAGGAACACTTTTCATTTATGTCAATTTTATATTGCAATGGTTTGTAATTTGTGAGTTATGAATTTAAATGTGGTGTTTAGAATTTCGATCTGTGTGTCAAGCGTGTAATAGAGGCATATTTTCTGTGTGAAATATACTTTATTGCATCCATTTATTGTAGTATAATTTCTTCTTTCTTGGTATGATAGTCATAAGTCTTTTCAATTCGTGTGTTGTTGGTTTATGACTTTCTGCTTTTATTTCCACATTAGTGTCATTTTTATGAACTGGCACTTGTCACCTTATCACTTTCTAGTTAAAAGCCACCATATTATTAGATAGATCATACGAGGGAGTTGTACCTCTTTAATTCAAAGGAAATTTGCAAATGTAATTGTGACATTTCCAGATCTATTAGCAATTAGCTCCAGTGCATTAAGGGTAAAATAGAGTCAAAGTTATCATTTATCTTAAAGAGGCCAATTCATTCGCTAACAAGAAGAAAAATGACCAACCTCTCCACTCTTAAAACATTTGAAGGTTAGCTTACCTTTATACTTGTTGGTACCCCTCTTCAACTTCTTTACAAAGTTTGCTTCTTCTTCATCAGTGTCACTACTCTGATTAGATGCTTCATACTTCTCTTTCTTATGGATTTGAAAGTTGCTTCCTTCTTTGAATCTTCTTTGTCAAATTATTTCATTTCAAAAGTAGTGAGGGCACCATATAATTGATCCATTGAAAATTTATCTAAATATTTGGCTTCCTCAATAGAAGATACTTTAGGACTATAAGCTTTGGGAAGAGATCTCGGTACCTTTCTAACCACCGTTGATTCTTTTAGTTTTTCACCAAGTCCTCTGATTGCATTGACCACTTCATCTACTTAGATCAAATATCCTGCAATATCTTCATCTTTGAACATTTTTAGGTTCTCAAACTTGCCTCTAAAGATCTGCAACTTGGCTTATTTTACTTTAATTTCTCCTTCATAGATGCTATTGATATTTTCCTAGATCTCCTTTTCTAACTTGAAATGCATTACTTTTACAAGTTTAGAGTCTACTAGTCTAATAAAGATATCATTCTTAGCCTTTTCATTGTTCTCATAGGCCCTAATATCTGCTGGATTAGTTGGAGTAGCAAGAAAAAAATAACCATCCTTGACTAATTACCAAACACCAAACCCTAAAGAGGTCAGATAGGTTTCCATCCTAAATCACCAAAAAGCATAATTTGTTCCATCAAGCCTAGGCGCCTTGTGAGACCCTACTTGTGCCATCCTGGATCTTCCTCAAGTTGTTAGAATTCTTCTAAGGAAATCGGATATGATACCAATTATTGAACACATTAGAATACTGAGAGGGGGTGTGAATCAATATTCTATCAAATTTCAAACCTCTAGAACAAACATATACTTCAAAATATACTTCATAAGAAATAACATGAAAGAAGAAGAAAATGAACAACACAACATAACACAACATAACACAACACAACACCAGATATATGTGGAAAATGCGACAGGGGAAAAACCATAGTGAGAAAAGCTACTAGGAGCTACTATCCTAATCTAGCCCCACAAGATGAAAAAAATTTACAACTTTGTTTTAAGGCTACAACCCAAGGAAGCTACAACTCCTTGATTACAATTTTAGGATCACTCTCAAGGAAGCTACAACTCCCTGATCTAAGCACACACTCATGAATGATTAGAGAATGATAGTCCTTCCACTGCCTGAAACTAACAATTAGGCTCACTCTTTTTTATGATTGCAATTATGCTTTTCCACTTCATCAAATGTCTTCTTAACTGCCTACTAGCTCATCACTTTCAACAATCAAGAAGTAATTTCCTTTGGCTCACTGCCTCCAGCAAACAATTAAGCACACTTCTACAACTGAACACACTTCTTCACATGTCTTCTGTCATAGAGATATGATCAAAATGAAACTAGATAGGATCTGTCACAACTAATTTTTCTCCTTCAGTCACTTACATATTCGTCATAATCACTCACATCCTAGATAAACTAGGTTTACAATTTATACATGATATTACATTAATTACACCTCATGTGGGCTTATAACAACAAAAATATTACATCTCCAAGTGGGCCAAGGATAAAACACTCAAAATGAAATGTGTAGAGGGAAAGACCCAAAATATTACACGCATCACTAGGAAGAGGAACATGCCTTGCAAATTCCAACACATTCTTAACTTGGTCCCAAACTATCTTCACTATTTTGATCTTCTATAGAAATCATCCACATGATTTGCAAATATAAGTTAGGTCAACCATAAAGAAGAAACTATAAAACTTGTAGCACATCGACCTTCACATCAATTGGTGGTACACAAAAATATAAAACATCATCTGTGCTTCTCCTCAATGATTCGACATGACCCATATTACACCTTCAAATACTCCTTAAGCTCTTCCCAATCTTGAATTTGTGGCGCACACCATCAACATACCTTATTCGACCTTAGCAAAAACATAAGTGAACAAGACATCATTTCAGACCACTGCCAGTACCGGAGAAGTCATAAACCACATTGCAGAGCATCAATAAGCATCACATGATACTCAGGAACATAATCATCCATCCCTTTCACTTCATGTAGTAACAAGTTGGCACAAGCCAACAAACAATGAAACCAATCTTTGGATGACATAGTCTGATACACTATCACTTCTGTATTTATTTGACAAGGAATATTGACATTAAACTTTGAATATAACACCTTCACATCTCAATGAAGAGATATGCAGAGCCAAATTTTACTCCTCTGAGAACATCCTCATAGAACCAACATAGTCTTCAATCTATCACTCTCAAAAACACCTTTCTAGTAACAAAATGATTTAAAACTTGGATGACACATGTCTTGACTCATCATAAGGCTATCCTCCAAACTATAGGAGAAAAATAACATCAATAGAGAAATGCGGAGCATTTCTCAGAGACTCTAGCAACCAAACAACCAGACTACAACACTCTCCATAGAACTTTTGACATAAATGACAACCGAACTATGACACATAGCATCTCTATTTCTGGTGGTTATGCTCAATTTGGGTGAATCAAAAGACTTTATGAGGTAGATTACAAAGGTTTTGGTTAGGCCCAAATGGCGGGTGGGTTGAAGTCTATGCTAAACAAGGTGATTGTGGGGTTCAATTTTCAATGTGCTCAAGGGGTTTGGCCTATTATTCATCCTAACTATAAAAACCCTTTGGCGTCATTTCTAGTTGAGGTTGGGGGAAAAGGATGAGCAAAGGCATCAAGCTCATTGGGTTTTGAAGTTTCTAAAGAGTGTTGAAGGAGTTTCTAATTTTGAAAATATGGAGTGGTCCTTCACCCTAGATCCAAGCTTTAAGGATGAAGTTGTGTCTTCAATTGGTGATGTTCTATGTTTAAAGTAAGATTAAAATCTTGTAGTAGCTATAAGTTTGGACACAAAGACTTTTGATGTAAAAACTTAATATTATGTCTAGCTAATATTAGACTCTAGCCCTCTAGGTGAGGTGTCATTTTGGATTGTATATTTTGAAATCTATGTTTTATGGAGCAAGCTCCCTATGATATATTTTTTTTATTACTTTGGATTTACATATTCCACTTCTAAAATGAATGCAACCAAAAAAGAGTTTTTTAGTAATACATGAGAAACAAATTGAATTTTCTTGCTAGGTAGATTTGAGGCAATTCAAAAGAAAAATATAAGCAACTTATATCAACTACTTAGTCGAAGCAAGTGAAATCTTATATTTGAGTAACTAAATATTGTACTTGGTAAAAACATATATGTTTACATTTTCTATGAATGACTTGTTGAGATCAAATATTTCAACATTAATTTTTGTTAGATCTTCCTTTCATATACCTATGGAATTTCTTACAAACCATATTTAAAGTAAATAAAAAGAGTTGGAATGGCCATTACAATTTAAATCCAAAAAAATAAAATTGTAATTATATTAATTTCTACAAATGATTACAAAGGCTAAGAGGATAATAGGATTGAAAACAATTTATTATTAGTGACCCTTATTATGCCTCTAAATAAAACAAAAACAAAAACATATAATGTCAAATTTTTAAGCAATCAAAATCAATATAATTAGAATTAGATGGGAAAAAGAGTTGTGAAAAACCATGATATGGATTCTTATAGACTAACTCAGAATCATCTAACCTTACCCATTCTATATGATAATTGTTATTGTTAAGAGGAAGCAAGGTATGCAAAAACACTTCCTAAACTAATGTTAGAGGATAATATTGTGCAAATTCTAGATCTTTATTATTATTGAAAGCAAAAATGTATATAGAACATAAATAGAATTATACCATAGAATAAGTATACATGGGGGAATCCATTTTGGGAGAAAACCCTACAACTCTAAGGTAACCCATGTGTTATTCAATATTCTTCACATGGTTAAAATACACTTTCATAGTAAGTGTTTACAGGAGTATCACCAACATACAAATCTGGGATGATTCTAGTAGCATAATGGTACCTACAAATTAACCATACAAAATTCTACTCCAACCACCAACAAATAAGTGAAACACAAACTAGAAGCCATTAATGGTTTTGGAAAACCATTTGTAAATACAAGAGAGGTATGATACCCAAATTCAAAGCCTATATTTTAAAGACTTTCTTTGGTTTTGTTCCTCCTAATTATATTTAGCATATTCTCTTATAACTTGTCATTTATAATAAATGTCATATTTGACCATGCAAACTTGGCCACCCCAATTTATCTTCATTCTTAATGTATGAGGATGATCCATGGAAAGTGTCTACACCTATCATAATATTGGTAGAGATTCTAATGTAACCTCCCTCTTACATGCTCTTATGTGTCATAAGAATAATTTATAGCAATTCTAGTTGCAATGACCTTACAAGTCCACAAGGTTTCAACACATGGCTAAGGAATGACACTTCAAGTGGGATGCAAAATTCCTTATCTAAGGAAAAATACACTAGAGATAAAAAATAGTGCCACCTCAAGTAGGATTCCAAACTCCCAAATGAGGACAAATGACACTCAAGATGAAATAGTAAATGCATACAAAGAATCAAATAAATGAGCATTGGTAATGCAAGGTCAAGATTTTTTTTCCAATATTCTCCCATTTGTTGAGCACCTTGGAAGAGTAAAATGAAAACCTAGAATTCTAAAATACAAATACTAGGGGTTGTGAGGCCCATAGACTCATTGCACCACTTGAACTTATCTATTTTCATGGGCTTTGTCAAATAATTAGTAATAATAATCAATGTATCAACCTTCTCTAGCATCACCCTCCCATCCTCTACCATGCCATGGATAAAATGGTACCAAATATCAATGTCCCATGAAAGTTTAATTTCTTTACCAAATATAAAATGCTCTAATTATCATATTAAACTATAATAGATCCTAGATCTAGCCCAACATTTGGATGTAGTCTCTTAAGCTAGATGACTTCTTACAAGCATGAGTAGCTACGATGCATTATAATTCTATAGTGGAAAATTTGACTACAACCTAATAATTAATCATCTAATTAATAGCACCATCAAACATAATGAAAATATATTCACTTGTGGATCTCTTGGTGCCGATATCTTTAGCCCAATATAAATGCATAATTCCATGAATAGTCATTGAGTGTCAATCTCTCATAGGATAACCATGATAGTAAATGGATTACTCAAAAGAAACCCTCAAATAATTGAAAACCTTATTCACCACATCCCAATGTAATCATCTATAATTATCCATGAAATAGCTCAGAAATCCGACTACTTGGATAATGTTGCATCTTGTGTAGATCATGGAAAGCTCTAGATTGCACAAGCATGAGGTACTCTATTCATATCCTCCAACTAATTTAGAGAAGTCAAACACTACTTTATTGAAAACTTAGTCCCCATGAAAATATGAAAACACAATGATGTCCAAGCTAACATACTAAATATCTCTAACACCAAGTCCACATACTTACTCTAGCCCAAACAAAGCTTTATATTAGCTATATCTCTTCTAATCTTCATCCTCAAAATTAACCTTGTTTCCCATAAGTCCTTCATCTCAAGTTGTGTTGAAATTTGAGACTTAAATTCATAAATAATATTCTTCTCATTACTAAAAAATAACATATCATCAAAATATAATGTAATAATAATGAAGATATCGATGTTCAACCTATAATAGACATAATAGACATAATGATCTTAATGCAGCCTCAAAATTAACAATCCCAATAGAAATAAATCAAAATTTTGGTACCACATCCCAAGAAATTTCTTAAGAACATACACATATTTCTTCAACTTAAAAATTAAATGTTATTTTCCTTTTCAATTAGTGCTTTAGTTGTGACATAAAAATCTATTTATTTGAATCGTCATGAAGGAAAGTTGTCTTCACATCCATCTTCTCAACCTTAATATCAAGCATTACTGTAATAAAAAGAAGAAGAAGGATGCTAGCTTATTAATTGAGGAGAAAATCTCACAATAATCAATTATCTCAACCTAAGAGTGTCCCTTCACAACCACTTTCACCTTGTACTTCTCAACACTACCATTTGAACTAATTTTATTCTTAAAAATCCATTGTATTCAACTGAATTATGTATACCAAGAAAATTTAGTAGGTTTCATGAGTCATTTTTCTTCAATGTAGTCATATTTGTGGCCACTTTCCAAGGCTCTACATCATTCATACCCATACCTTCCTTTGTAGTCCTAGGTTCATAAGTGTTAGTAATTGTTATGTCCTAATCCTATAGTGTGTATTGGGTTGTGAGTAATCAACTTGTGGCTATCTAAACTCTTAAATAAATTACATAATCATATATGTATTTAGGTTGTCATAATGGCTATGGCTAAGTATCTAACTTAGCCTAGGTGGCATCCCAAGTATAAGTATAATAGGAGATATAGGTTAGTTATTATCATCATGTTGGGTATTGTATTCTTATTGAAGAATACTAGAGATTTCCCATTGAACTATATTAGGAGGTTGGCCCCTTCAAATGGAGTATTATTATCAAGTATTTAAAGCTAATATCCTATTATATTATTCTATTATTCAAGTTGTCTAATTGCAATACTCAAAATGAAAATACATCTTCGATAAAAATGAGTGTGTATGTTAAGTTTTTACCTTTCTCAAGTGGATCTCCTTAATAATTGAAGTGTATGTTGTATCTCTTCTATAAAAATATTTAAATTATATAAGAGCTCTCTTCCTCATTAAATCCTTCATGGGATTTTGGTCTAACTTTATTGATATTTGGGGGTATTTGAACCACATCTTTATTTTCATCCCTTTCTAGTTGTAAAATTGTGGAAGATTTTTTAACTTATTTAAAGATAACACTTCTATTGTAATTTTTTTTCTCAAAACTAGGATTCGAAAGATTTTACCCTTTCACACCAATATCATAACTAATGAAGATAAATTTTATAGCCCTAGACTCCAATTTTAACCTCGCCTCTCTAGGCACATGTAATAACCCATTCAAAATTATTACTTAATTAATATTATTGTAAATGACACATGAATGTACTCTAAATAAAAAAGACATAACTAGTGGATAAAGTCAATCATAGCTACACATTTCCATTTAAAATGAGTCAAAGATTCTTATATTCACTTCAAAAGTCAAATTACAATATCAAATTTGACTTGGCTCCTAAGGCCTCAAAGTCATTACTTTGTACATTTTCCATCAAGTACATGAAGGTATTTGATGAGGGCGCATCCCGAGACTTAGAAAATAACCCACAAATAAGAGAATAATTTTATTATTCAGAAAATGGAGCTTCTTACATGCAGAGGATCTCAATCCCCAAGTTCTACAACAC